>PVKA01047965.1:0-14041 GCA_004027165.1 Ctenomys sociabilis
AAAAAAAAAAAAAAAAAAAAAAAAAAAAAAAAAAAAAAAAAAAAAAAAAAAAAAAAAAAAAAAAAAAAAAAAAAAAAAAAAAAAAAAAAAAAAAAAAAAAAAAAAAAAAAAAAAAAAAAAAAAAAAGAAAGGCTTAGAACTGAAACAGAACCTGACGGAAGAACTTCGAAAATGTGTGGACATGTACCAGTACCTCTTTATTTTCTCTGTGGCCAACATGAGGAACAGCAAGCTGAAGGACATCCGGAATGCCTGGAAGCACAGTGGATGTTCTTTGGCAAAAACAAGGTGATGATGGTGGCCTTGGGTCGAAGCCCAGCTGACGAGTATAACGACAACCTGCACCAGGTCAGTAAGAAGTCGAGGGGTGAAGTTGGCCTCCTTTTCACCAACCGCACAAAGGAAGAGGTCAATGGGTGGTACATGAAATACACAGAAATGGACTTTGCTCGAGCTAGGAACAAAGCAGCTTTCACCATGAGCCTGGACCCAGGGCCTCTGGAGCCATTGCCCCCCTCCGTGGAGCCTCAGCTGAGGCAGCTGGGAGTGCCCACTGCCCTCAAGAGAGGTGTGGTGACGCTACTGTCTGACTACGAGGCGTGCAAGGAAGGTGATGTGCTGACCCCGGGGCAGGCCCGCATCCTGAAGCTCATTGGCCACGAGATGGTGGAGTTCAAGGGGACCATCAAGTACATGTGGGGTGCCCAGTCAGGAAGGTTCCAGCAGATGGGAGATGATGACTTGCCAGAGAGCGCACCCGAGTCTTCAGAAGAATCAGAGTCAGAGGGGGAGGATGACTGACTTGGACTCGGGACCAAAGGCTTCCAGCCTGTGCTGGTCCCCTGGACCACAGGACTGCGGCTGCCTTTCAGAGGGAGCAACTATTTATTTAGCTGTGGATGAGGACAAGGAAGAGTAACTGGGGCTGTTTCCATAAAGAATCAGACTTTTCAGGCATCCCCTGTAGATAGCAAGAGACTCTTAGAAAAAAAAGGGCCTTTAAAAATATTTTTAAAAAAGGAAGAGACAAAAAATAAATAAATAAAGTTTCTAATATTAGGAGAAGATATCATATGATGTCTTTTAGACAAATTGTACTTCAAAAATATAGTATAAATCTAAAAATTAAGATTAAGCAATATTCAGAAAATTAAATACTAATTAATTAAAAATTAAATGTTTCAAAACAGTTGAACTAAGAAAAAGTTTTCATGATAGTAAATAAATACTATGAATAAAACATAAGATAAATGCTGGAATGATAAATAGCCATCACTTCTGACAGTTTGGGGATAGGATATCACATAAAGTCCTAGTGTGTTGTGGACATGGATAATGACCATGACACTTACTGGTGGCCAGGTGTCACTTGTAGGACTGAGCTACAGCTATTTCCTTGAAATCCACCCTGTAGACCCAAATGGAATCATGACCCTGAGGGTGCAAGAGAAGTCCATTAGTAGAGTGTGCTGATGGAAATATGTTGCTGCTGTCCACAAAAGAATAACTGAAGACTGCTATTATATACCTCTTATTCTCCTGTGTTTGTTTGACCTGTTTGGTGGGTTCCTTCCATTCTCATTCATGGGGTTGTGGTTATTTTGTTCCCTCTCTAGAACATCATTTAGTACTCTGTGTAGGCTTGGCTTTGTCATCATGAGATTCTTTAGTTGTTCTTTGTCATGGAAGTATTTTACTTCTCCATTATACTCGAAAGAGAGTTTTGGAGGGTATATCAGTCTGGATTGGAATTTGTTTTCTTGCAAGACTTGAAGTACTTTGCTCCATGCTCTTCTTGACTTGATGCTTTGTGAAATCTGCCATTATTCTGATGGGTTTTCCTTTAAATGTGATCTGTTTATTTTCTTTAGCAGCTTTTAGTATACTGTTCCTGCACTGAATTTCTGGGATCTTGATTATTATATGTCTGGGAGTGCTTTTAATTGGGTTGATGTTATTTGGAGTTCTATATGCTTCAGTTCCCTGAATGTCAGATTGTTGCCCTATATTTGGGAAGTCTTTTTGCTATTACTTCTGCCCATATTCTTTTATATCATTTGTATCGACTCCTTCCTTCTCATTGATGCCTATTCGTCTCACATTATTCATCTTTGCATTGTTTTGCAGATGTTGAATTATTTTTTCCTGCATCCTAATTGTTTTTAAGAGAGCTTTGCTTACTTTTTCAGTAGCTGCAATGGTGTCTTTAAGGTCAGAGAGTCAATTTTAATTTCACTCAAATGGATTTGTCAGCTTGTGATTGAGGCTTTAATTTCCTGTATATCACTTTGGATCTGTTTCATATAATCTATTTCTTTCCTATATTGCTTATTCAGGGGATCCATCATTTTTACATTCTGCTTTATTTTTTAATCAGTGTATTCTTTAGAAGCACTTAATTCTTCTTTGATTCACTACATGTTTTACTTCAGAAATTATTTCTGATCTGATCTCTTCTATACCTTTCTGCAGTTGTGTCTTTACTTCCAACGCTATTATTTCAGAGATTTTAGGTGCGTGATTTCCAGTTTCCTCTGTGCTATGTCTTCTGCATTTGTACTGGGTGGACTCGGGGCCTGAGACTGCTTTTTGTTCCTTCTCTTCGTCATTTTATATACTTTTGACCTCTGGTGTAGAGCTTAGATAGAGTTATTACCTTAGCACCAGGTCCAGATCTACGAAGTTCACACCCCTCCAGGTGGGTGTGGCTTGGGTCTGGCTGCTGTGCTCCACTTCTTCCTGCTGCAGCCTTGCAGGTGAGCCCTTTGTGTCACTCTGCCAAGACGTTCTGCTCCTGAATCAGCTGGGTGGGTCTTGCCTTAGCCTCTTTGCTGGGAGTTCTGCTGAAGGGTTCAACGCTGGTCCTGCACTCTGGGTTGCTTCAGGACCCCGTGGCCCTGGGTGGCCCTGGGCAGTCTCACTCACACTCTGGGCCTGTGCTCTTCACCAGCGCTTTGATTTTGAACTTACAGCCTTTGAAACCTTGAGAGGCAGATTTCTGCTGTTTCATCACCCTGTCTTCTTATAGCAGCTCGAGCTGGCCAAGGCACGCCTTGGTCTTAGAGTTTCCAGGCTACATAGTTCTGAGGAGTAAGTTCTGTTCCGTGTGAGTTACCCAGATATCCTGTACAGCACCGCAGAGTGGCAGCAACAGTGAGAGGAGTGCTAGCTCAGGATGGAAAAGTCCATTTTCTTTCTGCATTCCAGGATCCACTTACGTTTTGTTCCTTGTTTCGGAAGGTAATTAATCCCACCTAGGTCTTTAGGAATGTCAAAGGAATGTAGGTCTCACTAGGAGAAATTCACCCAGATCAGATTTAGCTACGGGTAGTTTAGGCTGGAGAGAAGGGAAATTAGACACTGTTTATTTCACTTTTAGCAGGAACAAGTATTACTTAAAAACACAAAGCCTTTCAGGAAAAAGTAGGAGTGACCGCAGCAGCGCGGTAATTCTCCCCAGCGAGCTCCCTGCGCTGAGCAAGGCTGAGCAACCTGGTGGAAGAGATCCCCAGGGCAGAGGCCCTGGCCGGACCGCAGGGGATGCTCAGCAGAGACAGAGAGCCAGGCGACTTCGCTGGAGAGAGACACTGGAGGTGCAAAGAGTGGAGGAAACAGCCGGAATAAGGGAAGTTAACTAGACAGCTGCCTTCATTTGCTCCTTTCTTCAGAGTTGCCCACGCTGCCAGGTGTGTCAGCTGTCAGCCCGGCCCGCGTCAGGGCATGGGGAGGCAGGCGAGTGACAGGGACCCTGCCCCAGGCTAGGGGAGAGGAGACAGCCACGTGCGCAGCGCGGAGGGACGCTGTGCGCACGGGGGCGGGGTGATTACAGGCAGCCCCCCAAGCCTCCCACCCCAGTGCAGAGGTGACTGCTTCCGTCCCGTGCTTCTGGGCCTGCAGGTGTGCAGGAAGCAGTCTGCATGCGCCCCGGCAACACCAGTTCTCCTCTTGCCGGAAGAATCTCCAGGGAGCAGACGGAAGAAAGACGAAATGGATGAAGCCCGGAAGATCTGGGGTGCTGGAGTGGGCGCCGTTGGCAGGGCGCAGCAGCGGCGGCCTGTGTCCTGGCGCGGGCCTCCTTCTGGCAGTGGCGCCGAGCTCTGTGGAAGGAGAACGTTTCAGGTCTTCACGGGATAGCAGCCAGTGTTTCTAAAGGCCCACGACCGCCGGATGTAGTGAGAGCTTGAGGAGAGTGCGGCCCACGCAGGTGTATGAGAGGCTGTGGGTGGGGGTAGCGGGGGAGGGACAGGAAAGGCTGGCAACACTTCCCGCAGGATTTGATATTCAGAAGAACGGGGATAAGACATTTTAAATAGAAGAACAGTGCAGCATCCGCGAGGGCACTGGAGCATGCCTTCATCCACTCGACCAATCTTTATATAAGTGCCTTTGCAGGCAGACATGGTGGTGCATGCCTATAATCCCAGCTCAGGGAGGCTGAGGCAGGAGGGCTGCACGTTTTGAGCTCAGCCTGTGCTCTACAGAAATGCCGTACCTCAGAAATAGGAAGTACCTTCTAGGTGTTCGAAATGAGTGCTTGGATTCATTCCATGTGTGAGCAACAGCGTTATACATAAGATGGACAAGTTTCCTAGTCTCGTTACCTGATCTGCTAGTGAGGAGAGAGAGACAGTAAGGAACCAGCAGTAAAAACAACTCAGAAAATCGAATAGCGAGCTGTGTGTGGGGAGCTTCGCATCTACAGGCAGGCCTGGGGCAAGGGCACACCCTCGGGGACAAGGCATCGGGGCGGAGGGAGGAGGGACAAGAACATGGGTAGCAAAGGTCAGCGAAGAGAAGAAGGCCGTGGGAAGACGCCAAGGGCCGCCGGCCCCACAGCTGGGCGACTTTGAGATGCCGCAGCCAAAAGTCCAGCTGGGCCTGCTGTGCGCCCCACTGACACAGCCGTGCAGGAGACCGAGGCAGGAGGATGGCAACTTGCAGCCTGGCTGGGAGACTGTGCCACAAAACACAACATTCCATCCCGGTGTGGCGACACGTGTCTGTAGCTTGTGTTCCCAGCATTCTGGGAGGCTGGGCAGGACAATCACAAGTTGGGCCCTAGCTGAGTAGTTTAGTGACTTCACAAGGCTCTGCCTCAAACTAAAAAGTTAAAAGAGGCTGGCGACGTAGCTCAGAGTGAAGGTCCTCTGTACAACTCGTAATACTGCAAACAAAATAGAACAAAAATTAGTTTAATAAAGATCTTAGTTGGATTTATTTGCAATCTGGATTTGGGAACACTTTCTTGTATACAGTGCATTTCAGTGGACTAGCCAGAAGAGATTGTTTCTATAGACAGAGAAGTGTTAAGAAAGCAGAAACCAGCAGCAAAGAGAAGATTAGTCTTCTCAGAGTTGCTTTCCTTATAAACAGGGTCAGGGAAATGGAACAATAGAGAAATAAGTGCTGCGTGGACACCAGGTAAGAGCGTGTTGCTTTATTTTGGTAAGGCTGACGGCAAAGGGAACAGACTTATAATGCCAACAGACACTGGCTTGCCTGGGAAACGTGGCTTGTAGCTCTCGCCTGACTTCTCTGAAGGCCAGATAACAGCTCTGTTTTAGATGAGTAAAACTTCAGCCTGAGTAACTTCATTTTGACTTTTTGATCTGTTGGGAGTGGGAGCTTAGTCCAAAACATCAGCTCCCTGTAATTTTACTCTGCAGATACAAATATAAAACGTCTTCACATGTAGTGATGTATGCGGTTTTGCAGGCATTCGGAGCAGCTCTGTAGAGCTCAGCAGTGCGCTTCTTGGCAGGGAAGGCTGGCGGTGCCCTGGGAGAAGAGCTGGTGCTGGGCAGGGCTTCCCCACAGCTCGGCAGGCGTCTCCTCCCCACCACGGCCTGCCTTTGTATTAGGCTGTTGGGGCAGCAATGTTAACTGATCGAGGAAGAAACACCCAATTCAACTGGCGTGGATGGTTCTGGGTGTGGAAGACCCACCCCAGGAGGACTTCCCAGGATGGAGCAGGAGGGCTGTGGAGAAGGAGGGCTGCTCCTGCTTCTCCTTAGGGCTCCAGTCTGCGCCTTCACTTTGGAGGTCACCTCCCAGCTTGGCATGGATCCTTCAGCTTCCTGAAATGACTCATGCAGGGCACCTCACGGAGCTTTGACTGGGCCCTCCGGGTCTCCAGCACACAGATGGGCCTTTTGCAGTTTTCTGCAGCTGGCTCTGTGGGCACTCGTCGGAAGCCAATCTTTTAAGTTCTTCTATCTTTGCATTTCTTGCATTTTCTGTTTCTCTCCTAAGCACTGAGTGACACCACAGGGGATGAGAGCACGCAACAGAATGGCCATTGGATATGGGCTTAAAGCAATATGCTGCTGGAGCCAGCTCACACCGGCTTCCGAGGCCGACCAGTATATACCTGGGAGTCTTACAAGCCGATTGTGACTGTTGGCTACTAAAAGTCAGCCGTGGCAGTTTATAGGCAGCTAAGCCAGACAGAAAGCATGGTACATTTGGGGGCTGGGATCTTAGGGGAGTCAATGAAAAATAAAGACATCAGAACTGGCTGGAGGCGCCTGAGGAAGTCAAGGCCTCAGGAGAAAGCCACAGTGGCAGCCCTGTGTGGTTCCCGAGGGAGAGGAGAGGCACAGCCTGTGACGGGCACCCTGCAACGAGTACCGCCCAGTCTATTCAGGCCCAGTCCACTCAGCTCGATCTTCATCTGGCTCCTGGGTGGTGAACCCTGGGCCCAGCCCTTGCCCCAGACACTCTGTCTTAGACGTCACAGATGAGCCTAGTGATGCCAGCCCTAGACTCTTGGTAGGTGCCCACTTCCCAGTACAATCCACACCAGCTCAGCGGCTGTACTTCTACTCCTCTTGTTGATCAGTTTGACCCACACTGTACCTCCACTAGGGTTTTGGCATATAAACCAACCTTGACCAAGGATCGAGGTGGCGGCCCTGGGGACCTCTCCTATCTCAGGAGCTCTCTCTCTCAATAAAACTCTCCTACTCTTTAACTTTCTTCGTTCTTTGAATTCCTGCTTGGATTTCAGGGGACATTGTCTCTGCGTGTCTCAGGTCTAGCAGGTTGGAGATTTATTTCCTCTTTATCAGTGAAGCTCCTTACACATGGGAATTAACAAAGGGCATCTCGGGCCTTCCTGCCATGCCCACAGTGGGCTGGTCCCAGCTTTGCAGGAAGTCAGCCTTACAACGCACCAGCTATGCACCGTGATGTTTCCGGCGTCACTTCCTCTGCAGATGGTAAACCAATCCATGGCTTTATTCAGAGGAGTACACAGAAGTGTGGGTGTGAAGCACTTTACGTAATGCTGATTTCATATTAAGACCTTAAGCCTCAGTCGGTTGCGGGATACTGATAGGTGATAGCATCTGCACTTGCTAAACACGTAGGTGGATTTTCCCTCATGGAGTAAGCCTTTTTGTCTCCACACTGCTGCTGAGGAAGCTACGGCCCCAAGGCCACACAGCCAGGATGTCAGGTGAAGGTGGCTGGCTCCTGAGCCCGAGAATGTGCTGCTTCTGTGCAGCACCTGCAAGGGTGGCGTGGCCTTGGAGCAACCAGTAGGGGACAGTGTGCCAAAGCCACCGTGGACCCTTCTGTGGGTCGCCAGCCTCTCAGCCAGCTGCAGCCAAACCTACACGGCCCTGTGCTTTCTTTTCACCTGATCACGTCCCTGTTTTCTTTTGTTCCATCATAGGCCGGCTTCTGAAGTGGGCTGCTGTGGAGGACCCCCGAGATGCTCCCTCTGAGAGCACACCATTTGCCCCCGTTTTGGCTCACACTTGCCCTGCTCCTGCGTGCTGATGTGCACAGAGCCAGCTGGGGTGGTCTGCCTACACGACGGGCGTTAGGTAATGCCAGTGGCAAAGAGTCTGGGCTCTGGGCAGTCCTGCCTGTAGCTCCCTCCTGCAGGGCCGAGTGCTGGTGGCTGGGTTAGAGCTTCCTCAAGAAAAAAAGCAGCGAAGTCCCAGGGCAAACAGGGCCAGCGTCAGAGTTGAGGTTGCTGGCCCAAGACACCAGACACTTCCACAAACTGTGGTTACATCTAGCGGACCCCCCAAAGCCTCATGCAGTCCTGGGGTGGCTTTTAGAGTTTGTGATTAATTCATGATCCGATGCTGGGACTGTGAGTGTGAGTGCTGCACCCGCCGTGGGGTGGATAGCCCAGGAAGAGAGAGGCTTGCCCTCAGCCCCTGCTGCTGCCCGCTGTGGCCGCTGCTCCTCCCTTTGCTCTCTGCTGTGTTCTGCCCCCATGAACTGCTGCCCTCTGCCGTGTGCCGCTCTGCCTTGGGGCCAGCTGAGTATGGACTGAAACTTCCACTAACTGTGAGTTAAGCTGGCCTCTCCATCCTTGACTTCGGGTGTCCCAGCGGTGGGAGCTGAGTCACTGAGACACCCTCATACGCTTAATCTCTGGCGTTATGTCTAGTTAGCACTGACTGACGCATGTGGCACGACGTAGGCTAAAAAGCAGCTGCAGGAAACGCTGCAGGGCCTCGTCCAGGGCAGCTGGGGGTAGCGGGAGCCTTCACAGGGGAGACGCAGCAGCCTTGCGCTGTTCTTTGGGCTCCGACGACCTGCGGGCTCGCGGCTGCTTCCAGGTTACCTCACTTTAGACGATGATGCAGGGGCTTCCAAACCTGGCACCCATGAGATTCGCCTGCGGAGAGCGAACACTAGAACTCTGCTCAGCTGGGACGAGATTTCGAACCGTGTTGGCGGCGGGAGCGGAAACCACTGCTCCCTAGAGTAACATGGCCACACCGTAAGTGAAGGAAGCGCTTGCTTTGAGACCTAGAAATCTCTCTTCAAAAGGAAGCTTGGATCATGCCTTACAAGTGTAAGGGCTGTTTAGTGGGAGACGATGGGAAAGGCCTCCAAGGAGGGTCAGCACGCGGAGCAGAGCTGCATGCGCACGTGGGCAGTGTGCGGAGGGTCTGCACGCCGAGGTGGGCTGGGGCAGCGAGGGCGCGGAATGCGTGTGCACCGGGAGGCAGGAGGGGAGCCCACAGGTTTGGCTTTCACACGTGCTTCTCTCGATTCCTGCTGAGGTGGCTTCGCTGTGCTTGGAGTCCTGCTTCCTGGGCTAACTGCCCCAGCTACCTGTCCCACGCTGGAAGCTGCCTTTTCTCCAGGGTCCTTGGCTCCGTTTAGCAGAGAATTGAGCAATGAAGGTGTGCGTGTGACAGGCAGGCTCATTTCCAGTGGAGTGTCACCGCTCCCAGGCTGTCGCAGTGGACGGGTGAGTGTGGTGTGTGTGTGTACAAAGGTCCGTCTTCCCGGCCCTTGCGCTGCCGGGACAAGGACATCGGGACTGCAGTGCCTGGCAGGGAGGAGGGTGCCGGAGGAGCGAGAAGAAGGAAAACGGCCCCAAAATGTAGAAGAATTGAAAGTGGAGGAGAGACAGCAGGGGAATCCCACTAACACTGACAGAATTTTTTATTTTTTTGACTAAGTAAATCTTATTTTAAAAGGAGCTCCTGAAATGAAAAATAAATCTAATTGTGTCATGTTGGTAATAAGCAGCAAGAAGGCAACGATTTAAAATATTTTAGAAGATACTACTTTACCTGGACGGACATGCTTCATGGATACATCCTCAGGACAAGAGAGACCCTAAATTTAGTCTAAAAATGCAATGCAAATTATAATACTATTATTCTTATTCATATATATACATATATTGCCACATAGAACAAATAAATAATGTGTTAATTTTTCTTGAAACAGATTTTTAGTATAAAAGAAAAATGTAAGAATAAAACAAAACATACTTAAAAAAAAAATTGGACACAGGGTCTTGCTACTCATAGTGGTCCTCACGTCTCAGCCTTCCTTTGTGCTGGGATTACAGGCGTTCACCACCTACCAGCACCAGGGCTGGCATGTCATGTGGGCACTTAGGCTGCCAAGCACTCTCCCGAGCCCAAGCATTCTAAATTTAAAATCCTCACAATGCTACATTTGGATTGGAAACTTCAACACGAATATGGGATTCAAAGTGTATGCAAATGTGTCTCCCTTCCCTTCTATCTGCTGGAAGGGCCTAGGACGATCAGCAACTACAGGAATAAGTAACCCTTCCCCCTGAGTCTGGGTTCTGATTCCACTCCCTGCGGCAAGAAAGGACTGTTCTGGGCCAGGCAGAGGTGGCAACGGGCTCTGACGATGCTCCCCGCGCCAGAAGAGCCAGTGTAGAAGCTGCGTGTGGGTCAAAAGGCAACACAATGGGGCACAGACCCTGAATCCACATGAAACCCGTAAGTGTGCAAAGCAATACCCAGAAAAGGCAAAACAAAGCTTGCCATTCCTTATTCTGAAAAATGATAGTTCAGATCTAACGATTCATTTGCTTTTCCTGTAGGAGTTGATGGAATGAATCCTTCCCTTCCTGCATCCCTCCCTCCCTCTCAATCTCTCCCTCCCAACTCTCTTTCAAAAATATATCAGAAACGAAAGAGACACAACCATTTTGCAGTCTCCCCTTTTTAAAAGCCCTTGAGCCAGGGTCTCGCTTTGCAGCTCAGGCTGGCCTTGTACTCTCGCAGGCTGCTGCCCAGCTTTCCGAGTGCTGGGGTCAGAGCGTCACCAGGCCCAGCGCTAGCCTTCATGAAGTAAGAGAAGCACAAACCATTGAGCAGATCCTTGAGCCTCCAAAGGCCAGTAGGTTACTGCGACATTGTAATGAAGAAATGAAGACATTCATGACTTTAAAATTATTTTTAAAAGGACATTAACTTATGTATTTATTGTTTTTTATTTTATAAAAATATTCATAACAAAAAATAGAATAATGCAGTTAATACACTACATATTGATATCTTCAAAGTAGTTATCCCGAGTACTAGATAGAGGCATAAGATTTCTCCAGATGATAGTAGCACAAACCTTTCTTTTCAAGGAATTTAGAGAGACTAGCAGCACAATTATCTTGCGCTTTTCCTTTTTCCGTCCTCCCTTTCTGCCTTGGTTTCCCTTTTCTTCCTGTCTCACAATAGCTATTGCACGTTTGGGTCCTCATGTGCTTTTCCAGGGTCTCACGCCATGTGGGCAATGACGTGCTTACACATGAGTCTGATTTATTTCCTTTCGGGCTAGGGTTAGGGTTAGAGTCTCGCTAGGCTGTTCAGGATGGCCTTGAGCTCACGACATAGCCCGGGCTGGTTTGGAATTCAGTCCTCTTGCCTCAGCCTCTTGAGCTGGTAGGGTTAAAGTTTTGTGCCACCATACCCAGGTTTGCAGTAGACTTTATTTGTAGAGTGCTTTCAGGCTCGTAGCAAATTGAGAGGGTGCTCAGCAGAGCTCCTGTGTGGCGCGCCCACCCCGCACCCCCCCCTCCTGCCCCGCCCACATTCACCATTCGGCTGAAGATCTCCGTATGGCGTCAAAGGGATTGGGGTAGCATTTATTGCCTGTGCCTGTAAGCGCACTTTAAGGTTCACTCTTGGCATTAGAGATGCTGTAAGTTTGGGCAAAGGCCTAAAGATGAAAACCTTTTTCATCTGTGTAATTTTCAGTGTTCAACTTTTGTTGGGCACCTACTCAGTGCCAAGCCCTTTGCTAGTGCCAAAGATCAAGGTGCGAACGAAACACCTTGATCTTATACTCACAGAGCAGACACCTGCCTTGTTCATAGTGGGCTTTAAAAAAAAACCCTAAAATGTCGTTAAATATTGCTGAAAATAACACCAACAAAAAACTGCACAAGGTTGGGCGTGGTAGTGCATAACTGTATACCCAGGACTTGGGAGGCTGAGGCAGGCGGATCTTTGCAAGTTTAAGGCTAGCCTGGGCAACAAAATGAGCTCAAGGCCAGCCTGAACGTCATAGCAAGACCTTGTCTCAAGAATGACAAAAATTAATAAATAAATAGAAAACTGCATGAAACAAAAGGATGGCTTGATGAATCAGTGGTGGCATGCTCTGAATAGACCTGGAGTCCTGCTCACAAAGCCAGCTCTTCAGTGCGCCGCACACACACAGCCCCTTCCAGAAAGAGCACACGGTTCGCGCCATTGGGAGGCTCCGAGGCGGAGTGTAGAGCTCGTGCTTGACGTTCTGCCCACTCTGTCCTTGGAAGGCGAGACTTCACATTTCCTCTGCTTCGAGCCTCAAAGGTCTACTGGACTGAGCCCAGCAGAGGCAGCGGTAGCAGACATGCAGGCTGCTGGAAGGCAGCCTCCGCCCTGATGCGGGTCATCCCGGGTCCCCGGTGTCGCACGGAGTGCTCAGAAGCCTCGTGCTACGTGGTGCATAGAGGGATTTAAATGTGACCCAGGTGAGCTCCGTGCCAGCTTCGAATCAGCGAAGCTCACGCGGTGAGAGGCACCTGTGGAGGAGGTCCCCATGCCGAGGAAGGTTGGCTCCTAGGAGGAATCGCGTTGGCTTTCCAGCCCAGTGGTTCGCTTCCCAAGCCCTCGCCCAGCTGCTCTTCTGCCCGGTTTATATGATCCCGCCCCCTCCTAGCGCAGGCCTTTCTGCCCCACACCTGGAACATCGCGAGGCGGGCTCTGTGTCCTCTACTCGCGCCGGGTGCGCAATCTTGGCAACGCGGAGGACGAAGAGTAGGGCTCGGAAGCCTCGAGCGCGGGTCAGTGCTGGTGTGCGGCAACGCAGCACCGTGCTCGGTGAGCCGCAACCCGTGCCAACGGCAGTATGCAGCGTGGGGCCCTTGGCGGGCGCAGGGGCAGCGGAAAAGGCCGTGCGCAGCGAGCTTTCTTTCCAGAGACTCCAGCCGGCAGCGTGGTGGCCGGGCCATCAGGACTCAGGAAGTCTCTGCCTCTTGTGGGTAAGAAGGAGAAGACACCGGTTCTCCGGGACGCTGTGAGTCAGTGGCGGCGCCGGTCTCGTGCTTACTGGGCCCACTGTGCCTTCTCGTGCACGCAGCCGCTGCCTCGCCCGCTGCCCCCAGAAGAAAATATAAGAGAGGTAGTTTTCTTTTAAGGGACATAAGCCTTTTTTCTTTCTTTTCCTTTTTTGGTAATATTGAGCATGGAACTCAGGGTTTTCATATTATGAATTAATACAAGGGCCAGCCAAATAGCTCAGTGGATTAAAGAGCCTGCAAGCAGGCACAGGGGCCAGGGCTTCGATCTCTGGGCCTGCTGTACCGGTCCTGCCCCCAGGGCATGCCGAGGCAGCAGCTGAGACTGGACGTGCTGGCATGTGCCTGTTATCCCTCCTCTTGGGAGGCTGTAAACAGGTAGATCACTATGAGTCCAGTCTGGTAGTGAGACACTGAACACCCTGCAGGCCCTTCCCTAAAATACAAACAATTTTTTTTTACAGGGTGGTGCTAATTTGCCCACGTTGTACTCGAATGTATGATCCTCCTGCCTCAACTTCCTCCAGACACTGGGATTGCAGCATTAGCTATGGCATCCAACTAACATAAGTTTTTTAAAAAGGGACAGTTTTCCCATTAACCCCCTCACCTTCAGGCAAGAGGATTCTGACAGGTTCTGCCCTGAGTACATACTGCTAAATCATGGCCCTAATCCAACACAGCTGAATCCCAAACTGTTGTAACCCACTTGGGTGCCGAGCCCTTCCCCCATATCCTGTTATTCTTAATAGAACCTGCCAGGTGCCATTACCTGTTATTCCCGCTGGGGCCTGACCTTAGACAAACTGTTTCTCGCCCTCCCTTGACAACAGCACCCCCCCATAGGTTTATGTAACCCCGCTCACCCGGGAAAACTCCCACCAACAAGCTCCCCGTACCCCCTTGACTCTCTTAACTTCCGCTTTTTGCTTCTGTAATACTGCTTAGTTGCCTGCCCCAGACCCATCTCCCCCCCTTCAGGTCACTGCCCCGCTCTGTTCCAAGCCTAAGATAAAAATAAAAAGTCCCAAGCCACACTAGACTAGCTCCATCTTAGCCCTTTGTTTCACCTGTTGCTAAATGTTCTGGGAAAGATACATGCAACTAGGCAACCACAAGGTTGCTCTATAGCCTCAACAACCTCCAGGTGACCCTCAATCAATCTTGACAAAGGAACAATTGCTATTGGCTTCTGTAACCTGCTTGCTCAAGTTTCCCTGTTAACCCCTAATGGCC
>PVKA01047968.1:0-14181 GCA_004027165.1 Ctenomys sociabilis
TTTTTTTTTTTTTTTTTTTTTTTTGTCTTTTTGAGACAGGGTCTCACTATGCAGTTAGGCTGGCCTTAAGCTCACTTTGTAGCTCAGGCTGGTCTCGAACTCACAACAATCCTCCTGCCTCAGCCTCCCGAGTGCTGGGATTACAGGCATGCGCCACCACGCCCGGCTTGAAAATCAGTTCTTAATACATTCCTTTATCAGATCTTTATTGATAACTTCCATATACTAGGGATAAAAGAAAGGAAATCACAGTTTTCTGTTTTAACTATTAAGTATTTAAGTGCCCTTAGTTACTAACCTGGCTGATGAAATGGGTTTTCAGTTAGTAACTATTGCATATATGTATTCAATGTGTGTTTTTTATTACTTACATTGATAACTTCCACTGGGAGAGCTGGGGAAACTAAAAATTCTAGGTGAAAATATTAAAAACACTCTAAAAGTATTGTGTTGCTAAGTTAGTAGGGGTTTGTACCAAAAGTCTGAGTGGGAACTTGGAGACACTTTTGCCAAAGGAGCACCTCTGTTCTTTTCTTGCCTTTAGTTTTTGGTACTGAGACGAAGAACACAAAGGCCAGCAGACTGCTTTTAGCACTACATGCGGCCCCGTAAAGCTAATGTCTGAAAGGGCTTCAATGTTGAGGGAATGAGGATAAGTCAAATAAGTTTTGCCCTTCTCTGACTCATTCCCAGAAGACTATGAGGAATAGTGCCTTGGCACTGAGAGAACAAGAGACCAACAAAACAAACAAGACCAAATGATGTGGAGTCTTTACTGGCCCTCACAGATTAATATCAGCCCAAACCACATAACCCTGGGTAGTAAAAAAAAGAGGTGTTCAGCCTATTAATTAAGGTTAAAGGGGCCAGGGAGATGACTCAGTGGAATAAGGGCTTCCCTGGCAAGCACATGGGCCTGAGATCAATCCCCAGTTCTGCCAAAATTAATTAATTAATTAAATATAAATAAATAATTATAAGATATACCTGGGGATGTGGCTCAGTGGAATAAGTGCTTCCCTGGCAAATACAAAGGCCTGAGTTCTATCCCCGGTTCTGGGGAAAAAAAAAATTAGGGTTAAAGAGGTTGCAGCCTGCTCACGTCATGATTAGCTTTTTGGGAGGGGTAAATGTCAGTCTTTTCAGAGAGGATGAACCTTTTGGAAGATTAAATTTGATCGAGCCTATAGATCCAGTGATCAATTTGTAGAAATTACAGAAGATTTTTGTAGAATATGTTAACTACCATCAGTGGGATACAATCATCAAAATAAAGACTGGGAAACTAAACAATAAAAATTATGAAGGGAAAAAACCACTTACGCATTAAGACTTAAGGATGTCAACTATTGCAGTTTGTGGATCTTGGTTAGGTACTGGCTTGGCAAAAATGAAGCAAGACAAAACCCTGGATACTAATAAAAGACAATTGGCAATATGAACACTAAGTGGATATTTATATTAGAGAACTTGTTTTTAGAGATGTATAGTTTTAAAGAATTTTTAAGAGATGCAGAATAAAAAATTATGTAAATGTGATTGAGATTTACCTCAAAATAAGATGGATAAAGCGGGGAGAAGTACTAAATGCAATGAGATTGGCCATAAATCTCATTGGTAAGTGTTGGTGATTATTCAGAAGACCAGACATTTCCCTAATGTGACTTAGTAAAAGCAATCATAGTGGTAGATACTGACCTTCACTCGCTTGTGCCTCCTGTGTCTTCTGAGGGTATTTAGTTGGTAGAAATTCTCTTATCTATAGAATTTTACCTGCAAGAGAGATCTGGAAAATGTAGTTTTAAGCAGTGTCATATACTAGTGGAGCTGGAGAATGAGGATGAAATACCTATATTACTGTGCTGATGGAATGTTGCCAAGTACTAAAATAAGGTGGGTTGACATTTGTCACAAAAGCCTCACATGGGACATGGAGAGATGCCAGCAAGATCCCCAACTCCAGGGTAAACAACTTTCAGGAGCACTGATTTTATTCACACATCAATGTAGCTTGTTCGTGAATTAAAAGTAAATTTGTTGTGGAAAATAGAAATATTAACCTTAATTTTAAATATAAAGTAGAATTGAAGGAAATTAATATTTTCGTTCAACTTTTTAAAAAAATGTGTTTAGAATAGGGTCTACAGCATCTCACTACACAGATTGTACTTGTAGTGATCCTGCTGTTTTCAGCCTTCCAAGCGCTAGGATTACACATGCGCCCCACCACGCCCAGTCCCAATTGCTGTCTCAACATGCACCAGGGGCAGGGCCTGCATGGTACATTGGGGATCAAACCCCAGTCCCTGTCTGCGTAAGTAGGTGCTTTAATCCACTGAGCTATCTGGCCAACCCTTAGACTCTCTTCTTGAGTAATGATTTTTAAGCAATGGAGTGTACAAGAATCTAATTTAGTGTGGTGACACTTCTATAATCCCAGTATGCTGAGGTAGGAGGAGCTCTGAGTTTGGGGCTAGTCTGGGCTATCTAGGTAAAATACAAATTTCTGAGTTCCTCAAGAATTCCTAAGGGCTGGCCAGGTAGCTCAACTGATTAAAGTACCTGCTGAGGCAGATGCAGGGGCTAGGGACTTGATCCCCTCCTGGCCAGGCTCCCTGAGACAGCAAATGAGAATGGGCGTGGTGGTATGCATTTGTAATCCCAGTGTTTGGGAGGCTGCAAGTCCTATCTTTGTAGTGAGACCCTGTAGACCTTGTGCCAAATACAATTTAAAAAAAGGATTCCTGAATCAGTTTCAGAAGGTTGGGCCCTGAATTTTAAGTAAATATCCCAGAGGATCTGACACCATTGTGCCGTACCTTAAAATACTACCTCAAAGGCAAAGTCCAGCACTTTAGCCTTTTCAAGGTGCTGTCCCTTAGCTTCTACTCCAGTCTTGGTTTGCCGATTCTCATCTATACATAACCAATCCTTCCATGAGACACAGAAGGAAATCTGAACCCTTTTAAATTTATGTAGAATCCTAGGCATGATGTTGCACATCTGTGATCCCAGTACTTGGGAGGCTAAAGCAGGAAGACTGTTGTGAGTTCAAGGCCATCCTGGGCTACATAAGTTTAAGGCCATCTCCTGAGTTACACAGTGATACCCTGTTTCTCCCCCTCCCCTGCCCCAAATAGTATAGCTTATTTAGCCCTTAGCCATGCAGTAAGAGAAGTTGAACAACAAAGAGGTTTAACATCTGCTCAGTGTTACACAGGGGCCAGGATTCAAATTGAGGCAATTAGACTTCAAAGCCTTCTTGCTGGATGTGGTAGTTCATGCCTGTAATTCCAGCTATTTGGAAGGAGAAGAAGATTGCAAATTTCAGGCCAGCCTAAGAAATTTAGTGAGATCCTATCTCAAAAAGAAAGGACTAGGCTTATGACTCAGTAGTAGAACACTTGACTTGATAAATATGTGCAAAGCACTGGGTTTAAGCTCCAGTATGTAAAAAAAAAAAAAAGCTAGCCCTTGTGGTTTAACAAGGAGAGAAGAGCAGGAACATTATCTTCCTGGCCTCACTCGGTGGTTCCTCGTGGTCTGTCAGCCTTCCTTAACAGTCTCTACAAAGACCCTGTGTATTTTCAGTCATTTGTCAAAGATCTTAAGGCTGTCCACTGCTGCATTTCAGAGCTCCCACATTTTTTTAGGTTTCTGTTGTAACAGAAGCCCTCTTTTGGTTGCCTATTGTGTAATCCCAGAATTTAGTGGATTATAACAGTAACTGCTATCCTCAGAGTTTCCCAGGGTTTTGGGAGTGGCCCATCTGGGAGCTTTTAGATGGAGTCCTTCATGAAGTGACAAGATGCTGGGCAGTCCTGTGCAGGCTGCTGTGGGGTCAGTCCATGGAATGGCTGTGACAGGAGGCCAGGGAAGAGTAAATGGACTTTCTTGATGGAAGTGGAGGCGGCTCATGGAAGTACAGCTGAGGTAGAGAACAGATCGGGAACGTGTAAGATGGGAAGTGTAAGGAGGTGGTGGGAAGGAAGGGAGAAAGTTTAAGGGTTCAAAATACTAGGAGTGAGGGTATTTGTCCCCAACAGACTTGATTTGTGACTGAGCATGGAATGTGGAGATGGTGGTCATCACAGCAGAGAAGTCCCAGGGATGACACCACGTTTCTAGGTCATCAGCTTTGGTGCGTGTCACCCAGCAAGGAAGTGAGCAGAGAGCGCCAGTCTGCTTGAAGTACGAGGGAGGTTCACAGTGTTCCCTCCCTTCCGCAGCCAGGCCTTCAGGCTGTTAGGGTCCGCCTCAGTGAGCTACTCTGAGGGGACAGCTGCCAGCAATGCTCTCAATCTGCGGGAGGTGTGGACAGGGCCCCCCAGGAGTGGGGCTGGCTGCAGGAACTGGCGTTTCCAGCTCTCAGCCACTTGGACCCTGTTTCCTTTGGAGTTTCTCTTTTTCTGTGTGCTTATCCATCTAGATTTATGAAAACCAATAAATTATATATTTGAAATTAGCTGCTAGTTTGGATTGTTGTGATTTCACAATTGTGTGCTGGTGAAGAGTCCTGAATCTGCTGAGACTCAGAAGTGGAGAGGCAGCAGAGCAACAAGAGCTAAGGGCCTTCTCAATCTCTGGGCCAAGCTTTTCATTGTTCTGCCTTTTTTTTTTTTTTTTTTTTTTTTTTTTTTTTTTTTTTTTTTTTTTTTTTTTTTTTTTTTTTTTTTTTTAGGTAAAATTAGTAGCTTTCCTTGAACAATAATTCCTGGCAGTTGGTTACTCAAAAATCTGTGTTTAAATTCCCTTATTTTATTTTAATTTCTTGGTTCTTGTTCTTGTGTCATGTGCCTGTGGGTTTTTTTTTTTTTTTATGTATTTGTTTTTATTTATTTATTTTTTTATGTGTGTGTGGTTCCAGGAATTGAACTCAGGACCTTGTGCTTGCCAGGCAAACTTATTCTACTGAGCTGTCTCCCAGACCCTTTTGTTTTGTTTTTATATTATTTATTTTTGCATTTTTTATGTAGTTAATATAGGGTCTCACTATGTAGATCAGACTTGTAGTGATTCTCTGGTTTTCAGTCTGCCAAGCACTGGGATTACAGGCACAGACCACCGTACCCAGTTTCATTAGCCATCTTAGTGCACCCCTGGGGCAGGGACAGGGATGGCAAGGCATGCCAGAGATTGAGCTCCCGGCTGCTGCGCTCTGCCTAAGCAGGTGCGTTAGTCTGCTGAGCTGTCTGGCTGCCCACTTGTGACTGTATTTCAGCTGTCTTTGATTCTTCACCTTTAACCCTCCTCCATTTTCATTTATTCTGTCTGCATAATAAGACAGTAGGGGGCAGGAATATAATGTATGGAAAGTGGACAGGTTACAGTGATGAACACTCCCAGAGCACTAACTTTTGTTCCTGTTACACATGGAGAATTTCTGAAAGATTCTATGAGAAACTAAAAAGCAGGTTACCTTAGTAATCGACTTGGGAGTCCAAGGTAAGAGAGGGAGAATTTACCTTTATTGTTTGAACAACTTTTTTAAAACTTGCTCTCAGGGGCTGGGGAGTTGGCTCAGTGGAATAAGCACTTCCCTGGCAAGTGCAAGGGCCTGAATTCAATCCCCAGTCCTGCAAAAAAAAAAAAAAAAAAAAAAAAAAAGGCATTCCTTAAAACTTGCTCTTAGAAAATATTTTTAAAAATAAGTACAATGGTTAACTGTTTTTATATGTGCAAAAGCCATACTTGACACTAGAGTGTATTTCCTAGCCTGTAAACTGTGTGTGTGTGTGTGTGTGTATTTCAATATTTTGTTTTCAGTTGGCACATGGTAGCTACATACTTATGGAATATAGTGTGACACTGTGATACATGTGTACTATGTGCGACTGTCAGGGTGAATTATAATTTTTTTCCATTTCCCTTCGGCTATGTCCTAGTATCAAACATGAGATAACGAAACAGGCGTCTGTGGTGCTGAAGAAGGTATCTGTGATGCTCCACAATTTCAGGACAGGCAGGATCCACCTTGTATCTTGAGTTGACACAATAAATGCTGGAAGAAGGGAGGACAATTAGAATTGTGACTAACTGAAGTTATAGAATGAACAAGGAAAAGCAAAATTTAATAGAAGCAAATTTTCTGAGTTGAATACAGCTTTGTATTTGTAGCTTGAAAGTACTCATTATGTTCTAGGCAGAAATTATTTTTTTTTTCTTTTTAAAAAAAAACATGTATCTAAGGGCCAGCAGTATAGCTCAGCAGACTAAGCACTTGCTTAGACAAGTGCAGGGGCTAGTGTTCGATCCCTGGCACTGCATGCCATGCTGGCCATGCCCCGGGGTGGCACATGCCTGTATCCCAGAGCTAGGGAGGCAGGATTCAGAAGGATCACTGCAAGTCTGAGCTGCATAGTGAGACCCTGCACTCTCTCTCTCTCTCTCTCTCTCTCTCTCTCTCTCTCTCTCTCACACATACACACACATGCATGTATCTAAACATACTCTGACATAATTTCTGAGTCTCAGGGTTAAAGAGAAAAACCTTATAAATTTCCATACAGAGAGAAGTTATTGACAAGTGGGAAAGAATTGTACTGGCACCAGGTGGTAGAATCATATCTACTGAGAGAAGGAATATAGCAACCCAGGAAGTCTTTTGCAGTTAAACCTCATTCACCCACCAGGAAAAAAGACAGGCAGAAATGTAAGGATTTTGAGAACATATCCATATACTCCCCTCTGAAGAAACTATGAAAAGAGGACTCTCAACAAAAACTAGCATAGAGTTTTCAAGAAAAAAAGAAGATAAGCGAAGAGTCAACAATGAGATGTATATTATACATGGATGGTGGTGGAATGACTAGAAGTATGTACAATACATGTCACATAAAAACAACACAAAAGAGACTTTATGAGAGCCTGGGGATAAAATTTGCCAAATTTTTAAGCAAAATGCAAAAGATAGGGTTAGGGGGAAGAGAGGGAAGTAGAAAGAAACAGAGTAACATGGTGGGGAAGTGGTATCTTTTCACATAAGACTTAATGTGTTTGATGATGACACATTAAAAAATCACTACGAAGCCGGGCGTGGTGGCGCATGCTAGCCGGGCGTGGTGGCGCATGCTTGTAATCCCAGCACTCGGGAGGCTGAGGCAGGAGGATTGTTGTGAGTTCGAGACCAGCCTGAGCTACAAAGTGAGCTTAAAGCCAGCCTGAACTGCATAGCGAGACCCTGTCTCAAAAAGACAAAAAAAAAAAAAAAAAAAAAAAAATCACTACGAGTAGAATGGAAATGCATAATAACTTTGAATTTGCAAGGGCATACATTGCACTTTTTTTCTTTTGGAGACAGGTCTCACTATGCAGTTTAGGCTGGCCTTGAGTTCACTTTATAGCCCACGCTGGTCTCACACTCAAAGCATTCCTCCTGCCTCAGCTTCCCAAGTACCAGGATTACAGGTGTGTGCCACCATACCCAGCTTCGTTGTACTTTGGTAATACTAGTAAGTATGAAGAAAAGGAAAATTAATGAAGTAAATTCAGTAGTAAATATAAGAAGATAAAACTAAGACTATCACTG
Source organism: Ctenomys sociabilis (assembly GCA_004027165.1). Lineage (NCBI taxonomy): Eukaryota > Metazoa > Chordata > Mammalia > Rodentia > Ctenomyidae > Ctenomys > Ctenomys sociabilis. The sequence continues at coordinate 7,529 of PVKA01047968.1, forward strand.
ATTATATTAAAGGTGAGAGAGCTAATTTATGCATCAAGGACAAAGCTAACAGGGCCATGGAAGTAGCTTAGCAGTAGAACACATGCCCATGTGAGGCCATAGGTTTGATCCTAGCACCACAGGTAAAAAAATGAAAAGCAAAAGCAGAGCCCCCACACACTCAAAGTAATAAATACATAAAATAAGAGGATTAGAAAGGTAATACCATACACATATAAAAAACGATTAGGAGGGACAGTGTTAATACCCAACAAAGTAGTGCACATTAGAGAACTAAAGAACTTTAAAAGATGTGAAGAGCTGCATCGAAATGACTATTTAGATAGCTAAGAACATGGAGAGTACTATACATGTAGGTTCAACTTCATACAGAGGAAAGTACAATAGACTTTTTATTCTTTCAGAACTAGGTAGACCTAGTAGACAAAAAGTGGAGACAACAGACGAATCAGTGCATTTTCATATATATATATATAATATCTCAATAGAGAATAGACATATTTCCAGTTGACTATCAACTTCATAAAAATTGAGCATTTCTGGGTACCATAGTGCACACCTGTAATCCTAGCTACTGAGGAAGTTGAGGCAGGATTATAGCAGCATGGCCAGCTTGGGACACTGAGATCCTAACTCAGAAAGTTGTAGGTAAAGGGCTGGAGAGAGCTGACTGATAGAGTGCATGCCTAGCATGTAGGATGCCCTGGGCTCAGTCCTCAGCACCATAAAGAGAGAAAAAGATCCTAAGCTTGGCCATGCACTCACCTGGGCACTCATCTGGGCACACACCCAGGCATGCCAATGCACACGAAAGAAAACAAAAGCACCAAGGAAATGTAAATGAGATTTCTGCAGGTCACACTGACTGATGCAATTTGAAGCAAATTAATGAAGTTGCAAATAAACGTTTAAAAATTTAAAAATTTTATCCTTTATGATTTAACACCAGTCTCCTAAGTCATATTTAGATCAAATTAGGAACTATTGGAATTGTATGCTTTAGAAAGCAAAAATAGAAAGCTCAACATACTCAAGCTACAAGACCTAGCAAAAGGTGTATTTAAAAGTTAGAAATTCAGGAAATCAGTGCTCATTTTAAAAATTAGAAAAATAAGCAGAAAAGAAAATACAGGAAGAAATGTAGAAAGACATATTAGTGAAACAAACAGTAGAAGAAAAAATTTCTCTTCCAAAACATAGTGAATCTCTTAAAATACATATTTAAATCAACTAGCAGTGTAATTCCCATGAAAATAAAGTCTCAAGATTGTAAATGCATTTACATATAACATGTGCAAGCACACTTATTGCAGTAATGTTCTTAGTGGCAAGAACTGGAGACTGCTGTTTTACACTGTTACACACTGTTGTAACACTGGAATGTTCTACAGCTATGAGAAAGGAGTTAATCCTTTTGTGATTATTCATTGCAGTGTAACAAACTGCCCCATGTACTGATAAAAAATTTTTATTATGCTAAATGATTCTGTGGGCCAGGAATTTAGACAAGGTACAGCAGAGATTGAAAGCACAACAGAAGTTGTTTTTCTATTCTCCATAATGTCTAAGGAGTCATTTGGAAGAAGAGAAAGCTGGTTTTGACTCCGTGGTAGGTTCTGGAAGCATCACTCACAATATCTGCTAGTATGACTGTTGGCCAGCACTTAACTCTAGCATGCCAAACGTCTTTTCTTAGTTTAGTTGTAGTTTTGTTTTGCTAAAACAGGGTCTAGTTCAGGCTGCCTTAAACTTGCAGGAATCCTCCCAAGTGCTGGAGTTACAGGTAATACCCCAGCCAGAGCTGCTACACACAGCTTCCAAGGTCCCCTGAGTTCCGTCACGATGTGGTAGCTGAGAGAGGGGAGGCCACACGTTGGCCTACCTTGGCCACACGTTGTCATCGTCTTTTTCTTTTTATGTATTTAGTACAGGGTCTGCAGGGTCTCACAACACAGATTGGACTTGTAGTGATCCTTCCTGCCTTTCAGCCTCCCAAGCGCTGGGATTACAGGCACAGGCCGCTATGCCCAGTCTCAACGACCATCTCAGCGCACCCTGGGGGCGGGACCGGCACAGTACCCAGGAATCAAACCCAGGGCCTGGGTCTGCCTAAGCAGGCACTTTAGTCTACTGAGCTCTCAGGCCGGCCCCACATGGCATCACTTCTGCTACATTTTATTTATCAAAGTCAGTGACAGTTCTCCCTGGGTTCAAGAAGAGGGGAAATAGATTCCTCTTTTTTACAGGAAATCCAGGTTCTAGAAGAGAGTGGCACAGGACACATTTTGGTTGGGTCTGCAGTCTACTGCAGCTCCAAAGCTTGGAGGGCTCTCCAGGATGCAAGGAAGTGAACAATCCCCCAAATGTACCTAGTTTTGTTTTTGTAAGGCAAGTCAGTGGCAGTTCTGATTTGGTGTACTTCTGAGGTTGTATAAACAGGCAGAGGCTATATAAGATAAACAGCAGGGACCTACTTAGGCTGAAGGTGATGGGCCAGGTGGAGGGCAGAGGGAAATAATAAAGAATATACAAATAAAAGAAGGTGCCAGAGAGGAGCATGGACAGAGAGTGGCCACATTGTGGTTACAGAAGTTCTGGAGGACCATGATGTGGACCGGGGCAATGAGTGTCACAAGAAGCAGTATCTCCAGAGGGCAAATTCAAGATTGGGGAACAGCTAGGTATGGTGGCAAATTCTGTAATCCCAGCAATTTTGGGAGGCTGAGGCTGGGAAATTGTAAATTTGAGCTCTTCTGGGAAACTCTGAGACTTAAGTTTTTCTTAAAGACAAAATATCCACTAGGGAGATAGCTCAGCAGTGTAAGTGCCTGTCTAGCAAGAGACAAACTATCCCTATGTAGTTCAGGCTGCCCTTAAACTCACTTTGTAGCCCAGGATAGCCTTAAGCTCCTGGAGATCCTCCTGAGTGCTGGGATTACAGGCTTGAACCACCAGGCCCAGAAAATAAATAAATAAAAATAAAAAAGGCTGGAGATATGGTCCAGTATGAAGGCTGTGGGTTCAAACTCCAGTACTGGGGAGGGAAAAGATTGGAGAATGATTAGTCACTGCCTTTGTTAACAGAAAGAGGCTTCATGCAAGTGATAGCACTTCTATTATCAGGGAAGGCAGTTTTCTTTTTCTTTTTTTTTCTTTTTTTTTTTTTTTTGTATTTTAGGGAAGGGTCTACAGGGTGTTCAGGGTCTCACTACCAGATGTAACTCATAGTGATTCTCCTGTTCACAGCCCTCCAGGGGCTGGGATTATAGATGTGTACCACCATGCCCAGTCTCAATTGCCATCTCAGAGTGCCCCAGGGGCAGGGCTGGCAGGCAGGGCAGGTCTAGAAAGGGTTGAGGATCTGGGGATTGAACTACAATACCCTGAGCCTGACTGCTTTGGCTTAAGCAGGCACTTAAACAATGGTGCTACAGGGCAGGCCCCTTGTTTTGTTTTGTTATTTGAAATTGGATCTCACTATGTAGTTTGGCCTGGTCTTAAACTCACCGCTGGACTTGAATGCAAGGCAATTTTCCTGCCTCAGCCCCCTGAGTGCTGGGATTATACTATGTATCACCATGCTCTGCAGTTTGTTCCTTTCTTTTTTCTTTTCTTTTCTTTTTGCTTCTCTCCTCTCCCTTCCTTCCTTCCTTCCTTTCTTCCTTCTTTTTTTCTTTCTTCCTTTCTTTTTCTTTGGAGACAAGATCTCACTGTGTAGTTCAGGCTGGCTACCTCTATGTAGCCCGGGCTGGCCTTGAACTTGCAGCAACCCTCCTTCCTCAGCCTCCCAAATTGCTGGGGTTACAGATATCCACATCCAGCCTAATTCTGGTTTTCTTGAAGAAGTTTCTACCTCAATTTTATATTTGTTCTGCTATTGTTTATAAATAATATGTTGGCAATCTCTCTTTCACAATGTAATTGTTGAACTATAAAACAAGTGTCTGAACTGGTTACATCCTACCATAAGCTTTTCGGGTTCTAGGTCTGACCAGTTATAAATGAGTGGAAGGATCCCTTTCTGAGGTCTAAATTTCCATCCCTCTTGGTGTATGAGTATTGCTTTTTGTTACTGAAAAACATTACATATGTGGGGACATACCTGAGCTTCATGGCACTCACACAGGGTTACATCACATATGCTTGTCTTGATGGCTTTTGGGTTTTCTTCTACTCAAGAGCTCTCTGAAGAGATTGTGAAGACGCAGCAGTAAGGCTGACCAGTAATAACTCGAGGCTTACTTTTTTCTTTGCATAATGTAATATTTATTACAAGAAAAAAATTGTTGGCCTATTTGGTCATCTCTGTTTTGTGTTCTTCAACATATCTTTTGCTGGTTTAGGATTTTTGTTTTGTCTACTTTCTTCCTTTGCTTCTTTTGCATGAAAACACATTTTTTTTTGTTTCATAAACAATTAAAACTATGTCTATAAACATCAATAATTCTTACAGTTGTCTAATGAAAAATGTTAACTATATTTTAGCTGTTAGGATAGATATATTTTCCCATTTCCTTTCTGTCAAGATTATTATTTTGGATGTTTTTGGATAAGACATGCTTGTGAACAAAGTTTGAAGACAACAATATGCAACATAACAATCATTACTGAATTCCTGTCACTTTGTTTAGTGTAATTCTGTATCATTTCTAATGTTTTATTCTCTTTGAAAAAGAAAAAGAGACTTGCTTGCATGAGGCTTGAAATCAGATTTAAGCAGAAGTTAGCCAAGGGATTAATGTCTTTAGAATTACCTCCAGTTAAGGAGACCAATTTTCTTTGAAATGGAGAATCACTGTTTTCCTTTCAATCCACTGTAGATAGCTTCTCTGCAGTGACGGAGATGATTCAGAGCGAAGTATGAGGTACTTGAAGACCTTGTAGCTTTGCCACTAGAGGTCAGAAAGTGGCCCATGAATACTGTTCTGTGTCCTCCCCCAGGGGTGCTGGTACAGAACGCTCTGGTTCTTTTTCTTTTTAAAAACAATTTATATTTGTGATGAGGTTCAGAGAACTCAGAGGATGCTTGTGGAGTTTGCAAGGTGCTGTAGCTTTTTGTTAATGTTGTTTGGTTTTTTGTTTTGAGACATGTAGCCCAGGCTGGCCTGGAACTCTTCCTGCTTCCTAGATGGATTATAAGGTGTATGCCACTGTGTCCAACTGACCTGTAACTTTTTTATACCAAATTTTAGCAACTGAATTACTTGGAATCTTTACTATCATCTGTACTCTCAATGATAATTCTTTTTTTTTTTTTTTTAATTTCCTACGTACAGAGACCACTTACATACATAGGGTTCATGCTGCCAAATGGGGCCATTTCTTGTTCAACAGTTATCTCAGGTTACACATTAACTTCAGTGATTGCAGCTGTATTTCAGTAGCCTCATTTTGCTTCTCCAGTTGCTATGTGAGGTTGAAATTGGAGAATAGGTGATACAAAGTATGTGTTTTAGATGTACATTTAAGAGACTTTAATTGCTTTTATGGCAGCTAGTTCAAATTTAGTGAAAGCAGAGTCGCATCCTTTCGCTAGTATCTAGATTGATTTTATTGGAGTTTGGAAGATACAACATGTAGATATATTATCCTGCCTCGAAGGGCTGCATCAGTAAAGGACTTGCCTTCCATTTTGCGCTGGCTGTTGCCTAGCCTTGACTCACCACTCCAGACTTTTCCAGGGCATGCTCTCATATTCCATTGTTTCTGCCACAGCTGGAGAAAAAGTTCTAGGATAAGACAGCCAACCTCCTCCCCGGATGGAGCGCCATCTCATTTCTGACCAGCTGTGGTGCCTGGCCCTGGTCCCTTTGTTCCCGGTGACGATTCTGGGTGGTGATGCTCTTGCAGCATGGTCCCCAAAGCAGTTTAACACTATCTGGTGGCATTTGAGGTTAGTTTTGGATTAACCCTTAAGATGTGGGTGGAATTGAGCTCCACATCCATTCATAGAATGAAGCCCTAATTCTGAGCACTCCAGAATGTGATCTGAATGGGAGGTGAGGTCCTGGTAGAAGTGATCAGGTTCAAGTCTGGTCATTTGTGTGGGCCTTCCGCTAGTGTGACTGGTGTCCTCGTACAAGGAGGAACTTGAACACAGGAGAGCACACAGAGGGAAAATGACCTGAGGAGGCCCTGGGACAAAATGGCCACATGAGCTGCAGGGGGTCCTGGACAGATCTTTCCCTCCCAGTCCTCACAAGGAATCAGCCCTGCTGACACTTTGATTTTGGACTTTATATCTCTAGAGCTATGAGATTACATTTCTGTTGGTTGCAGCCCTGAGGGGGAATGCAGGGGTCGGTGCCACTCCAACTGTGCAGTGTACATGCAGTGTGCGAGAGCAACCATTTCCCCGCAGCCTGCTCAACGGCAGGTAGTGTCATAGCTCCAGATGCCCCATTGTTCTGCACATGCCTTGCCAAAGTACTGTTAATATTTGTCGAATGGGTGATTATACTGAATCTATAAAGGAAACATAACTCATAGGGTTATTTTGTAATATTCATCCAAAGTCGGGCATGGTGGAACATGCCTATAATATCAGCACTCAGGAGGCTGAGACAGGAGGATTGTTGTGAGTTCGAGACTAGCCTGAGTTACAAAGTGAGCTTAAGGCCAGCTTGAACTGCATATGAGACCCTGTCTCAAAA
>PVKA01047969.1:0-14034 GCA_004027165.1 Ctenomys sociabilis
CCTTCCTTCCTTCCTTCCTTCCTTCCTTCCTTCCTTCCTTCTTTCCTTCTTCCCTTAATTCCTTCCTTCCTTCCCAGACCTGGGGATTAAACTCAGACCCCTGTGCTTGCCAGGCAAACATTTATACTGTTGAGCTATCTCCCCAGCCCCTAAAGCTTTTCATGAAAAAGCAAATCATCCAGAGAGAAGACCTAAAGCTCCTCAGGAGAAATCTGTTTTCCCACTGGTTCACCCCTAGTAAACCGTACCAGGCAAAGGGCTTCCTTGGACCCGAGGCCTTCTTTTCAGTTTCCAATGTGAATGAACTTCCAAGGGTCACATCATCTGAGGAAAACCTCTGGTCTGAGAGGAAATGACCAAAGAAAAGAGGAGAAAGACAGATTATGGTAGTTACAGTGATACATGCCTGTAATCCCAGCACTGAGGGAGGCTGACACAGGAGGATCACCAGTTTGAGTCTTACCTGGGCGACTTAACAACACATTGTCTCAAAATCATTTTTTTTAAACAAAGGCTGTCAAACCTGGGCATGGTGACACACATATGAGATGTATATTAGAAATAGTGCAACCCTAGGTTTGATTTCAAGTACTTAAAACAAAAATTAAGTGATTAATAATATCAAGAAAGTCTTGGAAACAATAACAAGAATACTTGAGAAGGAAAAATCAAGAAAGAATTCTTGAAAATTAAAAGCATAAGTACTATAAGAAAAAAATCAATATAACCAAATAGTCACGTAGCTAAGGAAATCTCCTAGCAAGTGGAATAAAATAATCAGAGATTATCAGAACAGGAAAGTTAAGAAAACTAGAGGATCCTTTAAGTGGTCCAACACTCAAAAGTTCCAAGAAAAGTAGGCAGAGAACACTGTGGGTAGGGAGTGATCACAGGTGGCATAGAAACTTCCCTGCATTGAAGAGCAAAGTCTCTAGGTAGAAGAAAAAAAATCTGCCAAGGGACAACATGAGAGATAAAGAACCCACCAGAGGATACCTGGTCATGAATTATCTGGACAGAAGGGAGAACCCAGGAAATGCGAGGTTAATGAGCAATGCTTCACAACTCTGGGTAAGCATCATTTTCAACCCAGGGTTATGTATCATGTGTGTTAGATTGCTTTAGAGACAACTGCAATAGTGCTTCATCGCTAGAACTCTTTCAACAGTGTGGCTTTGCTTTTCCTCCCAGCAGGGAGTAGAACCCATCTCCCACTCCTTGAGTTGAACCTGGGCTTGACTTCCTTAGCACCTGCTCAATACTGCAAAACCAACACAGCAAAAATTATGAGCGCAGGGCCCAAGAGGCCTTACAGATTTTGTTTTGTTTTGGATACTGGGGCTTGACCCCAGGCCTTCACATGGAGCTACAACCCCAGGCCTTTTTGTATTTTATTATTATTTTTTCTTTTGAGATAGGGTCTCACTGCTTTTCTCATGCTGGGTTCTACATTTCCCTTAAATTGGGCTTGAAAACAGAACTGATTCTAATAGTTGCTAGAAGCAGATACTTTCACTGTGTTGCGTTGCGTGTGGTGGTGGACATCTATAATTCCAGCCCTCAGAGGCTGAGGCAGGAGGATTTCTGGGAGTTTGAGGCCAGCCTGGGCTACATAGTGAGTTCAAGGCCAGCCTGGACTACAGAATAAAATCTTGTCTAAAAAAAAAGCAAAACAACAAAAAATTCTTGTATGGAAACTCAGTTTATTATATAAAATTGAAAAAATGTCAGTCAGTGTATTACACAAAATATAGTAGTGTTTAGAAATTAATGTCTCTAGGCAGTAAAATGTCAGGTGGATATTATAGAAGAAGGAACTAATCTTTTATTATAAGCTTTTATTGCTCTTGATCTTTAAAATGACATACAGAAAAGAAGTTATTCAAAAGGTATGCTCAGAAAAAGCTAGCTGTGAATCAAAGGATAAATTATTATCTGTCAGTTTCAAGACCATTTTTAGGGTAGAAAATAATCCTTAAAAGAATTAAGTCTAACCTAGATAATTAAAAATTTTTAAATGTTTCATTTTGGGTACAAATTACCCTTTGAAGCTTTAGGATTAAAATTGACTAACACAAATTCCAATTCTGAAGGTATTATAGTTTATTGGGTAGGCATAGGGTATGCAAGTATTTCTAATGCACCATGAAAACTGGGATCATAGGAAAGTACACAAAGTGATCTGAAACTACTGAGGAAAGAGACACTATCATTGATCAGGGTGGACCTGCAGGTGGTTCTCCAGAAGAGCTGATATTAGAAATGAATGCTGAGGGGCAGGTGGGTTCTGCTGCCTACTACATAGGGAGAACATTCTAGGCTGACAAACCCACCAGGAAGAAGCTCAGCATGCTTAGGAAAGGGTGATCCATTACAGGGTCTCACTACACAGCTGAGCCTCAAGCGATCCTCCTGTCTCAGTATTCCCACTGGGATTGCAGGCATGTGTCACCATGTCTGGTTTTGGGACAACACAGTGCCAGGGATTGGACCCAGTCCTTGCACTTGTCAGGCAGGTACTTAGACCACTGAGCTATCTCCCCAGCTCCATAAGCAGATCTTTTGAGCTCTCAGGTGCGCCAGGTCAAATATGCATCTTAGAATGATCACTGGCTCTGAGGGAGTCAGTGGAAGGCCACATGCAGCATACAAGACCTGCAGAAAGATACGCATTAGAAGACAACCAGAGGAAGGAATGGCCACCCATTCATTAGACATTTATTGGCTGCTTTCTCTGTGGTAGGCAGGGAGCTAAAATTAGCATGGTCCTTGCTCTAAAGGTGCTTCCCATTTATGGGGGGGGGATGAATTAACATTAGCTGTTGCTGTGACACTCAATGCTTCAAAGAGCCTTGGAATCAGGACAGGCACTAAAAGCAGCCTGGCTGATCAGGACCTTGCAGACGAGGTTCTGGTGGGGCTGAAGGTGTTTATTGCCATGCGGTCATAAGACTGAGGTGCCCAGTGAAAATCAGGGATTAGAAGAGAGAAACCTGTCTCAGCATGAGTATACAGTTGTGTGCCAAGTGCATGTAGAGAGGCCAGGGGAACCCAGAACACAATGTGACCAGAGCCTGAATAAGCCCAGAGCCCAGAAAGGCTCTAGAGGAGGCAGAGCCGACAAAGATGGCAGAGGGAAGCCCAGAGTAGGTAGAACAACTGGCATGCCGGTGTTGGGAAAGGAATGGTTCAGGGTGACAGATGCTGCTGCATAAACGGGCACCAGGGCCTGGGACTCTGCAGGCAGACTGGCACCCACGGGCCTAGAATGTCTGGGATAGGTTGCTGTCTGGAAGCCCTGGGATGTACAGAGAAGGTTGTTGAGAGCAGTTGTGTCTTCCAGAAGCTGAATAGGAAGCAGGGAGAGTGAGGAAGGAGCTGGAGTGAGTGGGAGACCTCACAAGGGCATGATTTTAGGTGGGAAACATTAGTGCTTTTCTCATTGGGAATGATCACATACCTTGTAGTGCCAATTGTACAGTTTTAGGCCTCTTACTAAAAAGTTATTGAGAATTCCAAGGTGGCAACAGCAGACATTCGACAGGTTTGGGGCTCTTTCAAGTGCAGAACCCTGTGTGCCACATCAGGAAACCAGCCCTCGTTCTCCGAGTAAGAAGCTCAATGAGGAGGAAGAGGTCTGGATCTGAGACAGATTCTGATCCCAGTGAGAGAGGGCTGGAGGAGCCCAGGGTCCAGGGTCCCCTGAGGAGGGAAAAGTAGGGTGTTGGTGAGCTCCAGGAATGGGGTAGATGGAGGGCGGAGAGGAGGGAGAGCCGGCAGCTCGTCCTTGCTAACCTTCATCAAGGCATGCTGGCGAGAACCTTTTTCTTTTCTTTTCTTTTCTTTTCTTTTCTTTTCTTTTCTTTTCTTTTCTTTTCTTTTCTTTCTTTCCTTTCCTTCCTCCCTTCTTTCTCTTTCTTTCCTTCTTTCTTTCCTTCTTTCTTTCTTTCTTTCTTTCTTTCTTTCTTTCTTTCTTTCTTTCTTTCTTTCTTTCTTTCTTTCTTCTTTCTTTCTTTGAGAGCCTCTTTCCGGAGTAATCCACGGGTAGAGGACAGTGGCAGCAGTTTGCAGCAGTTCGCTGCAGCGTGAGGGGAGGGGCGCCCACTCGGAGCTATTGTGCTGAGGGCTTTGGGTAAGGATAGCTCACTCAGAGTGGCTCTCCACCGTCAGCAGGCACTGGCTGATGGGGCAGGAGGGACCAAAAGAGGGCTGTGGGAGATGGGGAGCCCCAAGGACTGTGGGGTTCTCTCGGGAGAAGGGAGGTGGACCATAAAAGCAGGGTCTTACGAGGCTGCTGTGAAAGGAATGGGCTTCGGTGCTCTTGCCAGGAGGAGCTAGTGGGGTGGGGTACTGTCTGACCGGAGGACTTATTCAAAGAGCATAGCAGCAAAAGCTGGTGCAGCCTCTGCTGGGAGGAGCAGGACAGTCATGGGATTATTATTAAGACCAGGATAAGTGTGTATGTGTGGCAGAGAAGGAGTCCACGGAGTGAAGCTCTTTTCTCTTGAAAACGGAGAGATGCGATTCTGGTGTTACAACGGGGTATTATCTGAGCGACCCTTTCCTGAGAGGAAAAGAGTCCGGAATTTGGCGGTGGCCGACGAATTGAGAGTGCTGTGAATTCTCCTTGCAAACAAAGGGGGTCGCCCGTGAGCAGCAAGAAGCCTTGCTGCTCCAGCCCAGAGGCGGAGCAGCTGCAAAGATTCCCTTGAAAACGTGGGGTTACCGGGGGATTCCTGGTTCTCCGAGGCCCCTCTGCAATTGCAGATCTCATTGGCCCCACAGGTCCTTGGGGAGTCTTGATTAAGAGGCCGTGGTGATGCAGAGGTTCGACCAATATCCGCAGGGCACACTGGAGACCAGCCTGGCCCTGGGGTTCTGGAGCGTCCCCTCGCAGCCCCCCAGGCCTCTCCCCTGGTGCCCTTAGGCTTGTCTCTGGAACGGAGCAACCTGGATTTCCTAGTTCCTCCTCTTCCTCAGCTTCCTTCTTTCCAAGGGAAATCTCTGTGTATCCCTCTCCCGGGCTTGCAGTCGCTGCAACCATACCCTCGCCACTGGGAGCCTGCTCCCTCGTCTCCCAGTGCCCACCTGGGCTTTTCCTAATCCAGGCAGCAGGAGCTTGGCCACGGCCTCTTTCCTTTGAAAAGGGTCAAGGCAGAGGGCGTTCGGGTTCTCCATCTCTTCCCTGGGCTCCAGGGGCATTGCTCGGCGCGAGGCTGCAGGGCCACGTGCAGCCGGCCCGCCCGCAGGCATTCCCGGACAGCCGTCGCTGCGCGACTGGGGACCCGAGCTAGCGACTCTCCCTGCTCGTGGACCGGTGGAGGGTCGCGCGGGTCGAAGCAGCCAGGTCCGCTGCAGGGGGAACGCAGGAGGGGAGGAGCCGCAGCGCGAGGGGTAGGAGGGGGCGCGCCGGCCCCGCCCCCGCCGAGCCCCGCCCCCGGCGGCCGGAGCCCGGGCTGCAGCCCGGCGCGCAGGAGCCCGAGAGCCCTAGAGCTAGTGAGCGCTGCTGCGGCCTCCCCAGTGCGCGGCGACCCGGCGTCCGACCAGCGGCCCCGCTGTTCCCGGGGCCCGCGGCCCTGCGGCAGGGATGCATCATGGCCACGCTGGCTTGCCGGGTGCAGTTCTTGGACGACACGGACCCTTTCAACAGCACCAACTTCCCCGAGCCCAGCCGGCCGCCGCTCTTCACGTTCCGCGAAGACCTCGCGCTCGGGACCCAGCTGGCCGGGGTCCACCGGCTGCTGCGGGCGCCGCACAAGGTACACCGGAGAGCGCGCCTCGGGCCGTGGCCGCAGCCCCTTCCCGGTGCGCGCGGGCTCGGGCGCCGCAGGCGGGCTCGGCTGGGTGCGGCCCCCGGGGGCCGGTGTCCAAGGGGTCCTCTCCCAGGACCTCTCCCTGTTAAACGCAGGGGACCTGCACACCGGTGGGCTGGAGCGGGGCTCCGTGGGCGGATGGGCTGCTCAGTTCCACGCCCGGGCCCGAGCTGGGGCAAGCGCGCCGAGCAGGTGCCGCGGGGGCCGGAGGCGGCGTGTGAAGGTTCCCGGTCGCAGAGCCGTTAGCTCGGCCGGGTGGGCGGGGTGGGCTCGGCCCCGGTACCCGGGCGCGCGCAGAGCGGGGCGCGGTAAGAAGCCAGGCGCCGCGGTGGTCAGGTCCTGGAGTAGAGCACTGAGCGACGCCCGGGACAAAACCCTCTTGGGCCTCAGGGGCGCTGCGGGCGACCTCGCGACCCTAGCGACAAAACATGCTTCTCAGGGACACCTCCTCCTCTTCCCCCGGGGGGCACCGCGGAGGACGCAGACCGAGCGCTGTGGTAGCGTTCACAGTATCCCCTTTTTCTTCTTAGAAGCAGGTGGCCTTGGGAACCCTGGAGGAGTGGTCTCTGTGGGAGGAGGGGCGGGGGGGGGGGCGGCGCGCGCACAAAGCCTCGGCCTCGGAGCCCCAGATGAGTGTCCCTAAGGAAGAATGGCTTCTCAGTCTACCCGTTAGTTTTTTTTTTTTTTTTTTTTAAATCCTTTGAAGGAGGACAAGCGTCTTGTAAAGTGATTGTTGCAAAGAGCAGGGCATTGAAAGCTAATCATTGAGTTATCCGGAAACACCCTTCCTCCCACTTAAACAGATTGACTGCACCTTGAGGAATTACCTCCTTGGTATATTTTCTGCTAGGGTTCATGTCAAAGCTTGGAGATGATTTATTCCTCGAGGATTAATATTGACAAACATTTGCAAGAGATAACCCTTGGTGTTAAGAAGAACAAAACTGATTTTGAAAAATTCTTCATATTTCTACATGATGTTCACCTACTTTGGAAGTAGGGGATGAGACTGGAGAAAGCCTTCGACTTCTGGTGGTCAGAATAGCAGTTGAACTGGGAGACACACGGACAGAATGATGGACTGTGAATTCAGCTTATCAGAATCACTTCAGTAAATTCTTTGGTTCTTCTCAATTAGTGGAGTCAGTGAAAAGTTTTCAAAGGGCTTCTTCTGCATCGTGATTATTCCGTTCATTTTGGTCTCTGATTACAGTGATCTTTTGTTGAAACCACAGAAGACTCATAATTGTGGCCCTGTGACCTTGAAGTGGTTTCCTTGGATTTCAAACTCTATGTACATGGGTTGACCTTTCAAGCTGAGAGCTGAAGTTTTTATTTCCATAGAAGAGCCCCCTAGTCTTGATCCCGTGTGGAAATCCTGGTGCTCAGCCCTGCCCCCTCCTCTCTACCCTCCAACTTAAAGTCACTGTACAGCTGTGGCACTGGCTCGTGGAACTTTCTAAAGTGTCCTTTGTGAACCAACAGAGCCAGAAAGATGTCTTTCAAAGACCCTGAGCCCTTGTCTTGAGGGCCAGCCATCCTTACTTAGACTCTTTTGCCCGAAGACCCCTGCACTATATACATATTTATGGTGAGCAGAACAAAAGCTGGGCATTCAGGTGCACACCTGTCATCCCAAGTATTTGTGAGGCTGAGGCAGGACAGTGGAGAACTGGCAACTAGTCTGGAAGACCTAGTGAGACCAACTCTGTCTCAAAAAAGAAAGAGAAATAAAGAATAGGGTAAATAGCTGATTTTATTTATCAGAGTTCTGTAAAGCAGTATTCAGGGCATGTATGCACCTAAGTGTACATTCATATCTTTAAGATACTAATTAGCATCCAATACAGAATCTTAAAATTGGATGATCCACCTATGATAGAACTAATGAGTTTTAGCCTCTGGCCTGCAGTGTATACACCACTAGGGTGATGATGGGGGGTGGTGGGGGTGCTGCTGTTTTTTTTTTTTTTTTCTTCTTCTTCTTCTGCTGCTGCTGCTTGTTCTTGTTCTTCTTTTGTATTTTAGGGAAGGGTCTACAGGGTGTTCAGGGTCTCACTTCTAGATTGGACTCATAGTGGTCCCAAGAGCTGGGATTACAGACGCGAGCCACCATGCTCAGTCTCAATCACTGTCTCAGCACACCTCAGGGGTGGGCTGGCACAGCGGGCCTGAAACGAACCCCTGGCCCCTGTGCCTGCTTGCAGGTCCTTTAATCTGCTGATCTGTTTGACTGGCCCTAACACTAGGGTTCTTAAGGTGTGCTCTCCCTTACAATTGCACATGTCCATCAAGCAGGGACTCTCCCTATCCCTTTTGGTGATGGATGAACTGAAGCAGAGAGCGATTTTTTTTTTTTTTTTTGGTGTACACATGTAGTTGTATTGTAACAAAGCAATTTGTACATTTTGATCATTTAAGACAATATATCATCTTTTCCAGTGAAAACAAAAAAGAATTTAAGAATAAACCAACAAAGTGAGAATGTCAATTGCAAATGTACAGATTCTGTTGATTCTCCCACCCAGTGGCAAGGCTCAAATCATCATTAGGAGAGAATTTTATTTTATTTTTTTGGTTACCAGGGATCGAACTCAAGTCCTTGCACTTGCCAGGCAAGCACTTATTCCACTGAGCTATCTCCCCAGCTGAAAATTTTATTTTAAAAGTGTCATCTTAAACTGCAGCGATGGGTCCAGGAAATAGCTCAGTGGTTTAAGCATCTGCCTGGCAAACTTTCTGAGTTCAAACCCCAGCACCAAAACAAATGAAACAATAAACTATAATAATGTCTTCTAATATCACAATTAAACATGCCAAAGGAGAAGTTGTTGGCAAATGGCAGCTTAATTCACTTAAACATCTCAAAGTCACCCTTTGCTGACCTTCTTTCCCCTACTTTTAAAAGGTTTTAAAAATATCTTTCTAAACAAGAGGAAGTAGACTGGTGCATGTTGGTAAATGCTGTCTATAGTCACATAGAAACACAGTGTAATCTCTGAGCCCAACATACAGAGGAAAGAGGAAAAAAGCTAGAATGCTGTGCACTACTGCACAGGGGCTGAGCTTCCAGTAGAGCAAAGGGAATGGAGGGTTTTCTTTTTTTCTCACAGAGCACAGTGGTGTTGGTTCTAAAAAGTTTGTGGAGAAAGGAGGGATCCAAATGAATTTAGAGAAGGTTTAGAGGTCCTTTTCCCACTGTATCCTGCTCAAAATTTCTCCCCACAAAGTAAATTGAAAACAAATAACCTAGTTTCTCCACGCATAGTAGAGAACTACTAGTAGTAGGGAACTGGGAATCCAGTCAAGCCCATGACTCAAGATCTCAGTGCTACTATGCTTCCTGCACCAGCTGTGTGGCTATGGACAGAAGCGGTACCTCAGGGGACTACCTTGCACGGTTCACCCAATGACTGCTTCAGGCCAAGTACTTTTTGGTCTGGGGCCAAATTTAATGTTAAGTGCAAGAGAAAGATCTTGCAGAATTCCTGGCCTGGTTGAGTTCATAGTTAGAGGTGGGACCTATAATTACAAACTAATTCTGTGAATTAGCCTCTGGTCAGGGAATTGGGCTGAGTGTCTCATTCCAGACTCCTGCCACTAGTAAGCCTTTCTGAACTACAAGGAACTTGCCTCCCAGGCCTTAGCAAGAGGGAGAACTCCTTGGGGAAGGACTCTGTGGTAGTAAGTGGGGAGGAGCAAAAGCACTGGGCATACACAAACTCCAGTGTTCTCAGCTGTCCTCCATGTTCAGGTACCCCTGAGAGTAATGTTCAATTGAAATAGATCACACAGAGAAAAGTTGTCAGGTCATAAGTGTGCAGCTGAGTTTTTGCAAACAGATGAACACACCTGTGCAAGCAGTCCTGCAAAGGCCCCCTCAGAGGGTCTTACTTTTTAAAGCTTGCCTAAGGATTCTCTTGTCTTGGGAACCTTTAAACTGAACAACCTCTAAGCCCTTTCTGGCTGAAACTTGAGTCTGAGCCTCAGCTAATGACATATTAATTTCACTCATGTCTGCTGAGTCCACTAGAAGTTGCTCATTTTGCAAGCCTGTTGTCTTGGACAAAAACAATATATTGTGGTTATTATGCCTCCCCCCGCCCCCAAACTGATAGAACTAAAAAAAGAAAACCCACCAGATTTGTGTAACAGTTCTTGGGAAGATGATTGAATAAATAATTAGTTGGGTAACACATCTTGTCAAAGTAGAAAAGAAAAAAAAAACAAAGTAGGCAAGCTTCTCATTTTGGTGGTTCTCTGTTTAGACTGGACTTAGTGACACCTTTTGTTTTTGTCCTCAAATGTTGCACAACTGAGCATTAGTGTTTATTTCTGCCTTGATGTTCTTAAAGAAAAATTGTAATTCTAAGATTTCTGATGTAGAAAGAAGCATGCCATAGAATTCATAGAATTAGATATAGTAAAGCTTGAAATGTGTTTTGGATTGATTGTAGAGCTAAGATGGGGTGTGTGTTAAGGTGATTGGTGTTTGTCTTAGAACACAAATCCACTGGTATTGTGCTAATGAATGTCTAAAGACATTTAAGAATTTAATGATTAGTTTCTACGCCTTTGACAAAACTAGAATTGTAGAGTATTTTTACAGTGATAATGAGCATGTCAAAGTGACAATTATGACTTATTTTTTTAATGACAGAATTTAATTTATGAACTATTTTATTGCCTTCTATTGGCTGGAGGAAGCATGGTACTAGTAGTTATGCTGTTCTAGGCACTGGCCTAGGCCAGGAACTGTCAGAGGAAGGCAGCACTTCCCCAGCTCTAGGACCAGGCACTGGCACTGCTCCATTCCTTAGGGAGACCAAAACTGGGAGGAGGTCACCTGGACACAGGGGACTGAAGTTCCTGAGTTGGCTTCTGGCAGTGGCTCTAAGCTTTTTTAGGGGAGACATATTGGGGAAACACACTGGCAGCAATGGAACCCACGGGCTTCTTACTGAGCTACATTCTTGGCTCTTCTAAAAAGTGTTTTCTTTTGATAGAGTCTTGCTAAGGTGCCCAGGTAGCTCAGACTTGTGATCTTCGTGCCTTAGTCTTCTAGAGTGCTAGGAGGATCGGCAAGGGCCCCAGTGACTGGCTAGATCTCAGCCATTAATGGCTCCACAATGGCGTTTTGAATGTTCTCCTTCCAGGCAGCCCATCCACATTCCAGCGTGCTTTTTCTCCTTGGTTAGCCCTGAGTGTCCCATGTTCACTTCCTTCTCACTAGTTTTGTCTTGGTGATTATCTTTTTGTGTCAGCTACCCCATCTGTAAAACACACGACTGGCTCAAGGATTATACCTTTGCTACATCAAATATGGGTTGGGCATCACCTGGGCTCTTACTAGACCTGCACAGTAGATCTCCCCTGACTAGTGAATCAAAACATATATTTTACCAAGATAATCTGTTGATTCCAATGTACATTACAGTCTGAGCAGCATGAATTACAGCAGGTGTTCATTGGGCTGTCAGTACATGGAGTTCTCATTGTCTTCTCTGTTTGCAGATATCCTCTTTGGGGATGAAGATCTGGCTGCCCAGCTTGCCATGTTGCCCCTAGAAACTAAGTAGCATTAAGATGGGGTGTGCATTAAGATGATTGATTGGTGTTAATTTTAGAACACAAATCCACTGGTGTTATTGCACTAATGAATTTCTACTTTAATCTTAAGAGACACATCTGTATGTTATATTACATTAAAATTTTCAAAAGATGAGATCATTAGTAAACTTGGCTATGTGCTGTGTCATAGCGTCTTAGGACAACACTTTTTCAGAATGTTATATGAAGTGCTAAGAGTGTCTCTGTAGAAGCAGTTGAATCTGACTGCACTGTAATTAGCTCAGTTGGTTGAAGCCTTGCTATTGAGATCAGGATCATGGGATTGAACCCTTTATGGGTCAGTTGGCTTTGTTGCATGCATGGCCACAGACCATGTCGGTAACCCAGCCAGACCTCAAGCAGGTGCTGCCCTGGCTCCTTGCGAGGATCTGGGTTGGAATGGATTGGTAGCAGGGTTTAGCGGGAGGGGGCAGCTATAGAACAAGCTTGTTCTGAGGATTGCACTGTGTACCTCCATGTAGAACTTTACTCCCGCAGCAGCTGTAACAGGCAGACAGATAAAGAATTTTCAGTTAACCAATGAGGAAACTGAGGCACAGGGAGGTGAACCAGATTGTCAGAGACTTCTGTGCTTTAGATGAAGGAGCTGGGACTTAAGGTGAAGTCTTTTTTTACTCCAAAGCCTGCAGCCAACTGTGTCCCATTATTAGAAAACCAGCAGAGCACTTGCCTGTCTGTATGGGTGGGGGTGGGGCAGGGGTTGCTGCCTGTCACGGGGCTGTGATTTAAATGGCTACGCTCTGGTAAGTCCTTCTAGGGTTGACACTCTGTGAGTCCTGGCCTTTTGTCTTGGAGTCCAACCTGAGCCTCTCTGGAAAACAAGACTGCTTTTGCTCTCTCCAGTGCTAGTGCTTACTGGTGGCAGCTTTAAAACTGATTAACAAGTGGAGGCCGGCTCAGGAGCACCCCTCCCCCAAGCCCTTTTCTTCTCCATGTTTTCTTTCTTTCTCAGGATGAAACTTCTGAACATATGAGGTGTTTCTTTCACGTGGGGAACAGCCATTGCCTCTGGTGACCTCCACATCCTTTCTCAGGATATAGTCTTTTTTTTTTTGGTGGAACCGGGGATTGAACTTGTGCCCTTGTACTTGCCAGGGAAGCGCTTATTCCACTGAGCCATCTCCCTATCCCCTCAAAGGTATATTCTTCTGCCTGTGCTGGCTTGGGAAAAATCTATGAGTGAAGACTGGCTGTTTAATCAGCATAGTTGGGTCTGCTTCGGGTCATTCACAGAGGCTTGGGCCTGTCAGCAGCTCCTTTATTGGTACATTCAGATCTTTGGGGGATTGCAAAGAGAGGGAGGTTGGAGAATGTAACTGGGGCTTATTCTGACCCACAGAGTAAGGGAAGAAAACAATGGGAAAAGTTAAGTTACAATGAATATTACATCACCCTAGAGATCCAATCAGAAAAATCCAGATTGTGAGAAATTGTAGTTTCTTCAACAAATACATGGCAAAAAAAAAAAAAAGAAAAGAAGAAACAAAATGGAAGAAAACCTTAGGTGAAAGGGGTTTGAAAGTTAAATCAACCAATGGCAACACGTGGCCCTGATTAAAAACTAATTCAAACACACATTGTCAATAAGTAGTTGAGATCCCTGTGGAAAGCTCAACAGTGACTGGCTGTTTGATGCTACAGATGATGAATTTTAAAGTTACATAATATCAGGTTACTTTTCTCATGGCGAGACATAATATCTGACAGCCAAAGTTAATAGAGGAGAGGTTTTATTTCAACTCAAGGTCCTTAGAGGTTTCAGTTTCAGTCTATAATCAGCTGGCTCCAGGCAGGACAGCATGGCGGAAGGCCATTGTTGAAGAGAAGCAGTTCATGGCCGGCAGAAGACAGCAAAAACATCAGGCAAGCGACAAGCCACCAAGAACTAGAGCAGCTTTCCTCTGCCCCTTTTGTATCCTATCTAGGCTACCTGGGTTAGGTCAGATGTTAATCCAGTCAGTGGCCTAATTTAGTAATCCCATACCCTTAATCCCAGCATCACACAATGTAGATCCAGCCACCTCTGAGAAAATCCCACCTATGGCTGGCATGAGACTTGGGGTGGGGGCAAGTGTACACAAAGCATAACAGGTAATATTTTTTTTTTTTTTTTTTTTTTTTTTTGGTCTTTTTGAGACAGGGTCTCACTATGCAGTTCAGGCTGGCCTTAAGCTCACTTTGTAGCTCAGGCTGGTCTCGAACTCACAACAATCCTCCTGCCTCAGCTTCCCGAGTGCTGGGATTACAGGCATGCGCCACCACGCCCGGCAATAACAGGTAATATTGAGGTTATGTTTAAATGAGGATTTCTTCCTCTCAGAGGGGTATACTAAAATATTTAGAGCTGAAATTAGATGGTGTCTGAAACTTTCTTCAAAATGACCCAGGATGAAGGACAAGTGGGTGAGTGGACAAAGGGAGCGTGGCAGCATGTGAGTCAAAGTGGAATTGCGGGCACACGGGGAGAGGCCTTATCATGTTTTCTTTAATTCTGCACACATTAGCCGGGCGTGGTGGCGCATGCCTGTAATCCCAGCACTCGGGAAGCTGAGGCAGGAGGATTGTTGTGAGTTCGAGACCAGCCTGAGCT
>PVKA01047970.1:0-14016 GCA_004027165.1 Ctenomys sociabilis
ATTGAACTCAGGCCCTTGTGCTTGCCAGGGAAGCACGTATTCCACTGAGCCATCTCCCCGGCCCCGGAAAATGTGTTTTTTGTGTACAATGAGGTCCTACTCTGCCATGAGGAAGATTAAACTTGGGACATTTTTAGGTAAATGGATGCATCTGGAGACCTCACTTTTAAGTGAAACAATTTGGACAGATGTGTAAATGTCACGTTGTTTTTCCTATGTGAGAAATGAAAGTCTAAATAAGCACCCAAATGGATGACACTGGAAAACAGGAAGAAAAATGCTCAGAAAGGGAAGGGAACAGGGAGGAGGAAGAAGGAGGAAAGAAAAAAGAAAAAAAAGTGTTTGTAAATAATGAGATGAATAATCCTGTGTGGCGGTGCACACCTGTAATTCCAGCACTTGGGAGGCTGAGGCAGGAGGATTGCTCATTCAAGACCAGCCTGGGCTACAAAGTGAGTTTAAGGCCAGCCTGAACTGCATAATGAGATCCTGTCTCAAAAGGACAAAAAAAAGGTGAATAAGTACTGGAAAGAGGATCAAGAATACGTAGGGTGGGGAGAAGAATCAAAATACATCATGCACAGGTACAAATTCCCTAGGTTGAATGTGATCATTATTTTTATCAGTGAAATTATTTTTTGGAAAATTCCATTAAGACTTATTCATCCAGTAAAAATTTATTGATTACTACAACATATAATGTACAGTTTTTGTAGAATATGCATGAAACAATGATGAAAGTCCAACGACAGCTCAGCGAGCTCACAGTTTTATTAAAACAACTGTGTAGAAGTAGCGTAATGGCAGACTGAGCTACTATCGCCTCACAAAGGGATATTCAGGGAGCCTCCTTGTCTTTTTCTCCAGATCGATCTACACCTTAAATGCTCTGCCAGCTTTCTTCCAGTCTTCACATAGTCCACTCTGAGAGAGAAAGCAGTGTAATTCATTTAAACAAAAGTCTGACCGCAGCACTTTTCTGGGGCACCCTGTCTACCCCTTGTCTTCTCACAGTGAAGGCTGAGTGCATACTGAAGGCCACACCCCTGCCCTCCCTGATTCTATGTCCCTTAGGGATCTGGGTTCCTCATTCTGGATTCATCTTCCCCCTGAAGTCACCCAGTTTGTCTTACTTCTTTCTGGCAATTGTTGCTTAAATTCTGTTCTGTCATTAATACTTTCCCAAGCCACCTTAGTGGACAGCAACAGTTCCACTGCTCAGGGAGTCCTGGACTTGTCCTCAGCTTCAGTCTTCCATGCTCTGTGCTGTGTACTGATTGAAGCGTTGGACTGCTTATCATTCTCCCTCACTCCCCTGAATGAGGTCAGTTTTAAGAAAGAGTTCAGGGCATATGACAACTGCTGGACTTCTACAACACTGAGCAATCGTAGCACTCAATAGGTGCTGAATTAATGATTGAATGGAGAGAATTTGATTGAAATGCAAGACATCAGAAAGGTTTTATTGTGGACTGTACATTTGAACTTAGCCGGGTAGGGCTGGGGTGATAGCTCAGCGGTCTAAGCACAAGGGCAAGGACCCAGGTTTGAACCCTAGCACCTCATGCTGCATCCATGCTGGCCCTGCAGCTCAGAGTGGAGGTGCATGCCTGCAATCTCAGCACTGGAGAGGGTGAGACCGGAGGACCTCTATGAGGCTGAGCTGTGTAGTGAGACCTGGTGTCAAATAAATAAATAAATAAATAAATAAATAAATACATACATGCATACATACATACATATGTACATACATAAATATTTTTTAAAAAAGAAACTAACCTTGGAAGATGACCAAAGCTGAGTCTGAATGGAAGAGACAGGGTTTTACAAGCAGAGGGCAAGGTTAACTTGGCTTGTATCGATGCATATTCACTTATTAAAAACAAAAGCTTGGGAGAATTCTGATGAAGAATTTAAAATAATCTGTAGAAAAATTTTATGCCTTTAAAAATTTTAAATGTGCCAAAGATACCAATCTTATTGATATTGATATTTTAAAACAAGCCCTATTTATTTTTTATTTTCCATAATTTTATTAAAAACAACTAGCAATGAGACAGTTTCAAATCAAATTAGTAGAACAGATTCAATAATTAATATATTGCATGTTGTTTTCTTAGTGATTATTTGTTGTACAAGGTGCATACATGATACCCTATCTACAAACAATATTAGAGCAGATGCCTTTATTCATTGAATTAAGAGAATGTAGCTATATACCTACCTTTTTTTTAAAGCTGAATTATAGTACAGTTTCAATAATTAATACTTTTTACACTGTTATCTTCCTAGTGGTTATCCATAGTACAAAAGCAGACAGGATATCCTGTCCAAACACTATTAGTGCAAATCTTTCTTCTCATTGAATTATGCAAAAGTACTGCATATTTATCCTAACTGTACTATATATACAAACACAGAATTGTCCTTCCTTTGTATCTTCTTTTTTTGTTTAGTTCTGTCAGAGATAGATATTCTATTGTCATTCAATTATTATAGGAGCTTGAATTCAGTGAAATAGTCCAACAGAGTCCAGCAGTCCACAACAGTAGTGGGTTATCTGAAGAAGTTGTTGACTAGAGCCATTTATAGCTCAGCATATTATCATGGCTTTATTTTATATACCTAATTTTTATACTTTTCTGCTGGATGGTTAAGACCGAGATACAGCAAGACCTATATAAAAAAGTGTAACTTGTGTCTGATGAGGTCAGTCAAGTCCCCTCAGGGTTTATCCTGTAACCCCGTACCTCACTCTGTAGATCCTTTGTCAGTGTCAGCCATGTGGATGAGTCATGGCCATTGCTTGACAAGTTTGCTCTCTGTGAAGGCTGGAGAGAAAGATTTCTCTCTATGTGACTCTCCTTAGGCACACCATAGGGCTGGGGAGATGGCTCAGTGGAACAGGTGTTTCCCTGGCAAGTGCGAGGGCCTGAGTTCAATCCCTGGTTCTGCCAAAAAAAAAAAAAAAAAAAAAAAAAAAAAAAAAAAAAAAAAAAAAAAAAAAAAAAAAGACTAAAGAAGCAATTCCCAGATGATGAAACTACCTGTACAAATCCAGAACTTGAAGTTTTGGCCCCAAAACAATGTGCTACTAGGAGCAGTTAGTATGCAGGATTTATTTTTGAATAGCTCAAATTGGTCAGCATTAACTCACAATTTGTAAAGTACTCAGGGCAGAGAAAGAAAGGTTTGAAGTATTGTTTGCATTTCTCTTTCTTCTTTATTTTTCCTCTTTCTCTTTTTTCCTCGTCTTCTTCAGTTTGCCCTTATCCAATCCCCATGATTCTTTCTCTATTTCTTCCTCTTTTTTGTAATTTGAATCCCCCGACAATTGTATTTATTTTTTATTTTTACGTATTTGGTTGTCATAGTCTCACTGTGCAGCTTGGGCTCGTGATGATATTCCTGCCTTCAGCCTCCCCAGTACTGAAACTACAGGTGTGCCCCACCATGCCCATACTGTGGCTGGCTCAGTCAGCCCTGGAGGCAGGGCTGGCATGGCATGTGGTGCTGGGGATCGAATTTCCATCCCTCTGCTTGCCTAAACTTGCTTAAGTATGTGATTTAGTCTGCTGAGCTATCTCACGGACCCCATCCTGACAATTAATGATTAGTATGTTTGTCTCTTTGGTTGCTTCTTTAACCTGCTAAATATCAAATAATGTTTTCTTTACACAGCTTTAAATAAAAATGTTGCTTCTTAGTCTTTGGTTTTTTTTTAAATCATTAGGCTTTTATAGGGATGCTCTTTGTTTAAGGTAGAAATAGTCAAGAAATTTCATATTAAGAAAACAAGGTGCTGTGCTTCATAAACTTAGTTTTCTCTCTGTCTCTGTCTCTGTTCATCTGTCTCAATTTCTGTCTCTCTTGCTTTCTTTCTCTCAAAGCAGTGCCTTCATCACTCACTTGTTTCTTTGTAGACCATGGGTGAGCCATGGAAGTCAAGCTCAATAGCCTCCATCTCTGCATCTTCTCTGGTCCCTACTCTCTACCTTACCTAGGAAGTGGCCATGTTCCTCTTTGCCTCTGAAGCACTTCAGGGCTCTATTTTTGCATCTGAGTTGCTACAAACCCTATTCAGCCCTTTATGTTTGTCCCAGAAATATAATAAAGATGCTGCTGTTTATACTACAGAAATGCCAACCTCTGCTGCACATCCCACCTGGGAGAGCCACTAACAATATGAACAATGTGCAATTAACAGCCATTGTTGAATTCCTATCATTTTGCTTAGTGATGACATTCTGTATCATTTCTATTTTTTTAACTATTTTTAATTCTCTCTCTTTTTAAAAAGAACTTATTGTGGTTGTCATTGTGAGAGATTGGATTTTGGTTCTTGGTGTTCAAAATCAAGGAAGGGGGTTTCCAATCTATAATGTGCTACTTTGAAGAGGTGTGCTTACTGCTTGTAGTGTGCTCAAATGTTCCAGGAAAGCCAAACCTTGACATTCTGAGGACATGATTTGGCCTTATCTGTTCACCTTTGCTCATGACAGCTTGAAGTCTGCCTGTAGTAACTTCTGTTGGAGTCCTCTATATCAAGTGTTAGGTCATGTACATCCCAGATGTACACGACCTAAGATTCAGGACAGGTTTTGCTTTTGATCACTATTATATGATGCATCTCTATTTATTCAATGCTCAAATAAATGAATTGTACCATTTTCTTTAATAAATAACAGTGCTATATCATCCCGGAAATAAATATTTTGTACTAAATACATTAGGGGAGAGAAATCTAAGTTATCTGCCTAATAAATATTTAAGATAGTAACAGCATGATAGCCTTGCTTTAGCGCACCAAGATTGAAATCTTGACTGCTGCTTGCTAGATCTACAACCTTGAGTGTGTTAAATGCTTCAGACAACAATTCAGACTCCACCCATGTTTCTCTAGGTGGGGGAACATGTCCTGAGGCCAACACTATCATGTGACGTCTCCCTATTTCTGTCCCTCCCAGCTCCTGGGAGCCTCTCTTCCTCTCTGCCCTCAATTTCCCCACATCCTTCTGTTTCTCTTCTTCCACTCCTGCATTCTGAGTGAAGAGAGGTTCTTAGATTTCGTCACTGTCTTGTGGGGGTTTGTGTGCTGCCTTGGGTCCATTTGCTCATGCAGTTCCCAGCATGAGGGCCAGGGCTGGGAAGGGGCAGTCAGGACCCCGAATTCAGCACCTCTGGCCCACCATGAGCACCTGCTCGAGCCAAGTGTAACGAAGCCATAGTGCGTGTCCGTCGTGTTCTTTTCTTGCCTGTGAGCTTTGTAGCTTAGCTCAAATTATTATTCCTCTTTAAAGATGAACAAACTGGTGCTTAAAGAAATCTAATCAGGAGTTCAAGGCCAGCCTGGCAGACATAGCAACCTAGGACATTATATGCAAGTAAAAATAAAATCCTGGGCTATGGATGTAGTTCTATGTAAAGGCCTGAATTCACTCTCCACTACCACAAAACAAAATTGTTCAACAGTTCAGATTCACATGTACAATGGCCTCTGAGCTTCCTGGGATACATGCAGGTGCTAAGCATAATTAGAACTCCGATGAGATCTGAGAAACAGAGTCCTGTGTTCCAAGGGTGAGTAGGGAAGCCAGACACCGCGCGGATTCTGGCTCGGAGAAGAACATGCTGTTCTCTTCCGGCACATCCGATCTTCCAGGAATGAGCTTGGTGTCTTGGAGTGATGCCAATGTGATTTCTTTGCCATCTAAGCCTTGGTTCTTTACATGTCTCTTTGCCATGTTCACTATGTAAATCAAGCTGCCTGTCTCTCTCTGAACTGTGAGACTCTCGTCCTTCCTGTACCAGAGGGAACACCCTTGACATTTCCCAGAATCTCATAGATGTGACCGGCACTTTGTTCCTTTACAGCTGCAAGGGTGACTTTATATAAGTGTAGAAAGGACAGAAGGGATGTTGGTCACATGAATCCATACTATTCCTTAATTACTATTACTTGCATTTATTACTATTAATGTTTACTTTTTATTTCAAAGAGAAAAAAGCCCTCAAACAAATAAGAACAAAGACAAAAACAAAACAACATAGAACAATAAAAAATGGTACAGAAGTTCAAAACAAGAATAGAAAATTAATGATGTTTGCTACATTTTTATTGTTATCATCAAATGTTCTGCTCAGATTACCCAATACAGGCATATAAGATTGATCAGACAATTAAACATGCACTCTTCCTTTCACTAAACCTTAACTGTTGTTCTTATCTTTTTCACTTTTTATTTTTAAAATTTATTTTATAGAGAATATAAGAATAATAGGTAAGACAATAGAGATGATATACATTTAAAAGAACAAGATGAAAGACATTCATTTGTGGTTGGTATATTACACATTGCTGTCTTCAGTGATGTTGCTCACATTACAGATATTATTAGCATTGCTATTAATGTTTAAATATCAACCACTAAGTCATTTATGCTAGGCAGGGGGGATTTTCTTTTGTGTTGTACAGCTTTTACTTGGAAACTTATATAGCAGGTTTTAAAAAAATATTATGGCATGATGTTTAATTTCTAATACAGTTTATTGGTTCTTATTCTGAGTTTGTTTTGCTAAATGATTATTTTAGGATCTTTGAAGAGATAATGTACTTTTCAGTCAATTTAGAGAGTTCAACAGATCTAATATTAGCTACCCAATAAAAACAGTTAATAACACATAGAATCTATGGAGTTTATATATCTATGATTTTAAATCAGAATTTCTATGGAATAATCAATATTGGTATATATTCAAGAAGACTTTATAGTTCCTAATGTATGTTCCATGAAACTGAGTCTAAATAAAGTGCTTACAGAATGCCGAAGACTTAGAAGTAGAATTGGAAGAGCAAATATATGCTACAGTAGTTCAAAGAAGCAAATATCCAGTTGAAAAAAATTCATTCGGAGAAATCCCAATAATGGACAAATAACTTAATGAAGTGCTGGCTCACTCTCAGATTTAGAGGGAAAGCATTTATTTTTGTAAAGTCAGTGATGTAAGTGAAACTCTTTATTTCCAACCTTAATAAAGTTTTAGATGAGACCTATGTATTCACCTTGAAATTCTTAAATCTAAATTTCTAAATCATTTTCTATACATGTATAGCATTTTATTTATGAAAACTCGTGAATAACTACTAAGTATCCAATTTTATTTCCATTGCTTTGGGTAGTAGACCCAGCATGTACCAACAATTTTAGAGACACCATTGTACCATAAAGTGTGCAGGGCTGTGGACAAGAGAACAAAGTGACCCATCAGAGAGCTGTGCTGGGGCCAGGTCTTGGAACACTGACCACGGATTCCACTATTCATATTATTCCATTATTTCATATTACTGAAAACTTGATGAAAATAAGTATTCATTATTTCTTTTGAAAACTGGTATCACATCAGATTTTTGTGTCGAGGAGTCCTAAGACAACTCTTAGGCTTTATAAGTGAAAAGCTGCAGTACCAAGGAGATAGTTTGGTGATCTAAGTGTGTACCTGGCAAATGCAAGGACCCAGGTTCAATCCTGGAAACTGCATGCCACACCGGCCACTGAAACCAGGTGTGGTGGTGAACAGCTGAACTCGGATCACTATGAGCTGCATAGAGAGACCCTGTATCAAATGAATAAAACAGATTAAAAAATACAAAGAGATAAAAAGCTGCCATTTTTACAACTGGGTTTTATTATAACAAAAGGATAATGATTAAGATCAACAAAAAAAGCTTTTATGGGCCGAGGGCAGGGGAAACCACTAGCCTAGGTGTCTCTTCAGCAGTTGCTTGGGTCCCTGCTCACTTCTGAAATAACGTGTGATGGGATGTGTCAAGTATTGTTAAGCAGTATGTTTATCCAAGTCTTGCTGTTCAGAGCTTTTTAGGGGCCCAGTGTTGTGGTTATGCAGTAGATGTGTGACAATTCCAGCTACTGAGACCACAGTCATGTAGAGTGGCTAGGCACATCAGTGGATGCATGCAATTTTGGTGAAGGGACTTTGTTGAAATAATTAAAGAAGTTCTGAGGCTTATGTCAATGAGAGCTCCACCCATGGGAGAATCTCCTTTTCTTAGGCTTTGCTTGGTGGGGAATTAATTAAACAGTCCAGAATTCTAGAAAGATGCCAATCAAGTGAAGTATCATTTAATAAAACACTATTAGTTAAAAACTTTCTTCTCATTGAACTAGGAGAAAATAGCTGTATATCTATGATAACTATTTTGTGTATACAGATATATACATATTTTTCCCACTACAAAATGGCTCTTTGTTTCTATCCTCCTGTTTTGTGTACTTTTGTCAGAGATGGGTATTCCATTGCCATTCATATATTGTACATGCATGAATTCAGCAAAGTAACCCAATATAGCCCAGTAGTCTGTAATATTAGTGATCACACCCACATTCTAAAGCAGGAATGTTTTCTTTGACTCATGTATCAGAAGGTGCAGTCCCTGGTTCCATAGCAGAGGTGGCATGGCAGAAGGGCATGGTGGCGGATAGCTGCTCAACCTAGCACAGCCAGGGAGCAGAGGGAGGTGGCAGGAGCTGGGGACAAGAATATATCCTTTAAGTCCATGTCCCCAGTGGCCTCGGATGAGCCGGGTCTCACTGAGCTGGACACTCAGCTACTGAGCTGATCAATGGGTGAATGCCCCAGGGAGCCTGGCATGGCCGGGGGCCTGTCAGCTTCCAGACACATGGAAGCTTGGTGGGATATTTTTAGATCTCAAAGCTAACAGATATTTTTAGATCTCAAAGCTAACATTTCTCCTTAAGAGAGTTCATATCTCTTTGGAGGAATAAATAAAGATCTAGAACCCTAACACTTTCAAATATAAATGTGTATTTTTTTTTCAGGGAGCACTGATTTCTAAGTCCAACATCCAGAAGTGCAGACAGGGTTATCGTTCAGCTATCAATGTCCAAATGCATAATGGGATGCAATTTCTAATTTCTAAAGTGTGTTTGGATGATGCATTGCCCATTGAGAAACTCAGCTGAAGCTAATAGAAAGAATTTAACTAATTTTGAAAAAGTTGGTCAAGCAATGCATTATTGAATATTTTAGATAAAAGGAAAATGTTATCGAATTTACTGCTATCAGGAAAAGGTGAAAGTGTTTTGTTTTTAATTTTTTATTTGCTTTCTTGGTTTGTAAATCTAATGCTTCCTTTCAATTTGGAATAAACATATCCATTCATGATGCTATACCTTGTAATCTGAGCAACTAACTTAAGAATAACAATACACTATATATATATATATATATATATATATATATATATACATACATATATATATATATATATGTATGTAAATTTCATGTATTTGGTACAGGGTCTCACTACACAGCTTGAACTCATAGCGACCCTCCCAGCACTAGGATTACAGGTGTGTGCCACCATGCCTGGACTCGGTCTCAGTTCAGTGCACCTTGGGGTCAGGGCCAAACAGCATGCAGTACTGAGGATCAAACCCTGGTCCCTGTGCTTGCTAAATAGATACTTAGTCCACTGAGCTATCTCACCATCCAGAGCAATATGAATATATTAAGCATTGTTAGTCTTCTAAAAATATTGCAATCAGTTTGTCATGAGAAACAACATGCTGCAGACAAGATACTATTACCTTCTGTGATAGCTCATGGTGCCATAAAATAGCTATAAACAAAAATAATACTTCTTAATCTTGTGAATACTTTTGCAGTTCTGTTCTCTCAATGATGGCAGATCTAACATTCTGTTATAAATTCAGAGTGGAGAGAGAGAGAGGAGAAATACTGTATACATAAATTTTTAAAATGGAAAATTACTTAAGTTACTTCAAGAAATAGTTGCTATTGAGCAGTTACTAAAGATAAGACTGGTTTTAATTAAACCACCTAACTGGAAAAGGAAAAGTGATGTAGGTTTCTTTAAAGAGTCAAATAGCTGCACTGGTGGACAGTGCTACTTTTTACTTCATTGTACTCTAGAATGGTAGGAGGTATTGACTTGCCAAAATTGCCAAATTTCTTCACATAAGAAAAGACTTAAGACTTGTGGTCAAAAGTTCCTGTGCTCAGAGCTGGTAAAAATAAAGATTGTTGTGTTTTAGTCTGTAGAATGTAAATTAAACAGGTGTTCAAATGCCATGTGCAACATTTGAAGGACTCCATTTGCATGGGCCGGCTTGGTAGCCTCTCCATGGTTCATATCACCTTTCTTTCTTTTAGCAGTTGTTTTTCTTATCAAACTTTACAATTCTAGATAGATGAATGACAAGCTGATTGGCAGTTTGACATTACTAGATAAACCAATTCATCTTTTGGAATGAATTCAATGTCCAGTGGCTCAGAGGAGTGCAGATTGAATATGTCAAAAATATGGTCTTAGTTCCATTAAATGCTTGAATTGCCTTAGGAATAATAATTTGATGAGCTAGAATTGGTGCAGGGCACTCATTTGTGATTTTTTTCTGGCACTGGTACTGGGGATTGAGTCCAAGGCCTTGGCAGTGAGCTATACTCCTTACTAACTGATTGTTGATTGATTTGGAGACAAGGTCTTGCTATGTCACTAAGTTGCCCAGGATGGGTTTGAACTTGCAATTTCCCTGCGTCAGTCTCTCAGGGTCCTTGGAGTGTTTCTTAAATTTAAGTATTCTCTACTGTTAAGGGTCAGTGAAAACTTATTAGTTTTAAGTAGTGTATTCTGAAGTGAGTCTTCACTTAAAGATCTCCTGCATTACTATTTACGAAAGTTTGACTTTGGAAAATGTAAGTAGATCTTTTCCTTTGGAAATTCAAATATAGTATTCAAGTCAAATCACATTCCAATGAAGACTTGCCCTCCCAGTGGAAGGTGGTTTTCAAGGGGTTACTATGCAACTCGAACACTTCCTGACATTTCTTTTGGGTCCATGCATGGTCCTGCTTTGGGGTGACACCAAAGAGATCAAGTCAGAGAGCAGAGAAACCAAGCAAATGGGCTCCCCACTTGCAGTCCCCTCCTTGCAAGGCCAAGAGGAAGCCCCACCACTCACCTTCCTCAGATCAGCAAATCAAACAAATAAAAAATGTTCAAGTAAAATCAATATATAATTATTGAGGCCTTAGTGGACAATACAGTATTGCTGTACATCATTTGAGGGATATTAGCAAAGCTAAAATATCCAATTCCAGTAAAAAGGAGTTGACATTTTAAACATCCAATACAAAGAACAACAATTATTTTAAATAGAAGCAATAATATGTTCAGAAATTTCTCAGAATGAGTTAACATGAGCATAATGATTGGGAGAGAACTCAAAGCACAAGTGATAAAGAAAACTAGTTCTGAGAGTGACATCAAATTTGCACATATGGAGAGCAGAAGATGAAAAGATTTAGGGAAAACTATGAACAAGACAGAAAGGTTGGGTAAGAAAGTGAGGACTGTCAGGATGTCTACCCTGTATTTGCAAACTTCGCTGTTTTGAACTA
Organism: Ctenomys sociabilis; assembly: GCA_004027165.1. NCBI lineage: Eukaryota > Metazoa > Chordata > Mammalia > Rodentia > Ctenomyidae > Ctenomys > Ctenomys sociabilis. The sequence goes on from PVKA01047970.1 coordinate 11,464, forward strand.
TCAATAAGGTCTTCATGAGAGCACAATGATATTCATATATCGAGTTCTTATAGAAAATCTGGGTACTGTCGTCATGTTCTTTTGACCTTGGTGTCCCTCATTTTTTCTTTTCAATCCTATATGTAATTCTCAGTCACTTTGCAGATTGGAAGGTCTGTTTTTTAATCCTGGTCAATGAAATGTGAGGAAAAGTTGTGTGTAGTATTCCTAGTTCTCCATGCTGAATTCTCCATGTGCTTTCTGACTGCCTGGGAGATTTCAGAGGAGAAGTGACCTAGGTCACCATATTTCCTGAAGGAGCATCACTGAATTGAAAGCCACCTGGTTCTGTAGCAAGCATTCTACAACAAAATACTTTTGTTTGTATCAACTCACCATGATTTTGACATGATTTCTTACACAGTATAATGTTTCATATGCTGACAAATAAAGAGGGTTAAATAGTACATCAGGAAAAATGACTTGTGTTTAAATTATTTCACTTATTGCAAGATTTTTTTTTTTTTTTTTTTTTTTGGCAGAACTGAGGATTGAACTCAGGCTCTTGCACTTGCCAGGCAAGCACTTATTCTACTGAGCTATCTCCCCAGCCCTATTGCAAGATCTTGATTCAGATCAGTGAAAATTTAGAATAGTGGCATTAGTAGAATATGTATGCATTTATGTATGCACAATCCTCATTACTGTGTTGCTTTCAAGTTATTCTATACTATTAGTGAAGCTCACATTCAGGGAAGCATAATTCAGTATGATAAATGAAGATGCATTGGGGAGGAGGGGGATGGTATTTTCTTCATAGTATATATCTTAAATATCCTCAACTTTGTCAAAAACTGCTATTTTTATAGTTTGAAAAAGACAATTCTGTTCCAGAGCCAACATGGTGAAATGCAGTAACTTAAAGAAACAACCAGAAACTGAGGCCAAGAATAAGGAAATCTTCTCTCATCAAAGAATTCTAGAAGCTAGCACAGAAATGAATGATGCAGGGATGGATAGTGGGAAGTTTAGCGGGAATCAGAAAGTATTTTTCTGACCTTTGACAAGGTTTAAGTAACCAATATTTTTGTGAGCTTTCTTTTTCTTGCTTAATTGGTGTTCTGTCACTTCTCTGTTGTCATATTTTTTGCCACAGGAATGAGAAACTTTAATGTAGTTTTTTAACTTCCTTGGAATAGTTGGCAAACACGATATGGTGGTTTTCCTTTTGCCAAGATGGTTGAACCTGAACACGCACAATCCCATTTGCTTGTTTTACATCGTGGAACTGACATTCTTCCACTGAGACCTGAGGGTCTATGCCGAAATAGAGGACAATTTGTACAGCCATGGCCCCTACTAAGGTAAGGTAATAAAGGCCATGTAGTGCTCCTTTGAAGGCTAAGCCACAGAAAGACATAGGTTTCCTGCCTATTTTTCTTGTGTGAAACACAAAACAATGTAAGCCAGTTGCCACCATGGAGACAGGAACTCTAACTCCAGAAGTTCATGTTTTGGCCCAGGCACCAAACATCTGAGCACCATCATCTGGATTCAAGTTTTAATGGGCCCAACATTTCATGAGGAAGTTAAATGTTACTGTTTTAAGTCAAATCACTGAGATTATATGTATTTGTTATACTGAGTTCATTAAGATTGAATTTGCATACAATAGAATTAATCCTTTTATGATCTATAAGTTGTAGGATAGTCATAACCGTTAATAATAACAATTGCTACCATTTCATTCAACATATCTTCATCACCTGAAAGGTGCACTGTATATGGATCAGCAGTTACTCCCTACAATCCTCTCTACTCTCAGATCTATTCTTGTTCCCTAGCAGCTACTAATCTACTTCATCTCTCTGTGGATTTGACTACTCAGGATATTTTCTACAAATGGAGTTGTACAGTCCATAATCTTTTGTGTCTGTCCTCTTTCAGGGAACATAATGTTTTCAAGATTCATGTTGTAGCCGATGGCTATGCTTCCTGAGTGTCTGTGGAAGATAACATTCCATTGCCACACTTGTTTCTACTATTACCCCTGGGTAGACATTTGGATCTATTTGATCTTTTAGCTAATATAAATAATGCTATGAACATTCATGCATAAATTTATACATGAATATAGGCTTCCAGCTAACTCTCCAGACTATGAACTTTAGGAGTAGAAACAGGGTGAAATATCATGCAACTTTCTTATGCAACTACAGCATTTCACATTACCACCACCCATGTGCAGATATTCTGATTTTTCCTGGTCCAAAGCAATACTTACTATTATGTGTATTTTATCTGTTTTTAATAACATGCACCCTAGAGATGTGAAGTCACTGAGTTTTAGAGTCATTTGTGACACAGCCTTTTCTGGAGAAAAGTTGAATAGAAAATCAGAAAGTCTGATCCCGCCCACGCCCGCCCAGGCCCTGAGACCAGCCAGAGACAGCGTGGCCAACTCCACCATCCTGCTCCATCCCGCCCACGCCCGCCCAGACCCTGAGACCCGACAGAGACAGCGCGGCCGACTCCCCCATCCTGCTCCATCCCGCCCGCCCCCACCCAGCCCCT
>PVKA01047971.1:0-14039 GCA_004027165.1 Ctenomys sociabilis
TTTTTGAGACAGGTCTCACTATGCAGTTCAGGCTGGCCTTAAGCTCACTTTGTAGCTCAGGCTGGTGTCGAACTCACAACAATCTTCCTGCCTCAGCCTCCCGAGTGCTGGGATTACAGGCATGCACCACCACGCCCAGCCAGTGGGAGTTCTTGATTCTCTTGCCTTCGGGATTATGTTCATTAGCAAGTATTCATTGTCCATATCTCTGGAGGTTTTCAATACCAGCATCAAATCCAGCCCCACTTTACCACCTGCCCTGACTTCTAGAAAGCACCAGTCTACATTCAATTTGGCCTTTTGTTTCCCTTTCAAACTTCTGAATTTAAGCCAGTGGCTAAAAATTCACCAAGCAGGTCATACTCTAATAGGCCCTCCCAAGCAGTGCTTTATTTTGGATGACACAAAGACATGTAGCGTGAAAGTGCCTTGGACAGGTAGATGCAAAGTACCTTTCTAAAAAGTAAGTATCATTGAACTCTTAGCTGATTTCAGGATGCAAATTCTGCAAAATCCAAGCTTTATAGCAGTAAGTGAATCATTATAAACAGTGGAAACCTCTAGTGCACAACAGATCCCAGCCTCAAGAACCACACAGGACAGGCGACAGGGCCCAGGGATGAGCAGGATGTTTGGGTCTTCCCCTTGGTCAAGCTGTGGAGGTAGGACTCCTGCTGTGGGCCCTGGCTTGTGTGGGAAAAGCAAGTGTTTGCTCTTTTATAAGAGAAGGTATCAATTGCATGTTGGTAGAGATGGGGGTGGAAATTATCACAGCATGCCCTTCTTTCTTCCTGAGACTCTGGTGTTGAGAATGGAGCAGAGGTCTTGGAGATAAGGTGCAGATTTAGATGGTCCTACAGTACAGGTGGCATGGAGTAGAGATGGCAGAGTTACAACCATGCACAGCAGACCCTGGTCCAACATAACAGGCATTGGTTGTATCGAACGGAGGCTGTGTGGGTCCAGAAAAGGTGACAGAGAATTCACCATCATAGATCCTATTTCATTCCAGGACCTAGTACGAGCAGCTCCTAGAGTTTCAGAACCACAGACAAGAAGTGTCAAGAACTGCAGCATCGTGGGGACAGCCCTTTTGGAGCAGGGCTGCCTGGCCCCCCAGTTCCACCTCCAGCCATGGTCCTCCACCAATGCCTATGCTGGCTCCATCTCATACCCCGGATCACACCGCCTATTTTAGAAACACTCCTGGAGCTCTTCATATGCTTTGTCTCAGCAGCTTAGTGAGCCAGGAAGCCTGCTTCTGGTTTCCAGAGGAAGGGCTGTGGGAGAATGTTCCTGGCCAGCTGGGTCACTGTCTCTGTGCTATGGTCTCTTTGGTGCACTTGCAGGAAGCTGTTGTCAGAGCCACTCCTGCCAGAAAGCCTGGCCTTTTTGGAATGAAGCTAGGGGCCCCGCAGACTCCCCACCACATGCAGTCTCCAGGCAGGGAGGCCGGCCTGCCCTGGTGATTTGCACCACTGAAGTATTTCTCTCCTCCTGCCAGGGCCTTTGTCTGTGCTTCCCGCAGGTCCTTTCCTGGGGGCCCTGCCCAACAGAGCCCTTCTCCCTAATGGCCTGACAGGACCTCTGGAGGCTACTACTCACTCATCCCAGCCTGTGTTGTCCTTTGCAACTTTCACTGTTCTTCAATCCCTCATGTGCCCGCATGATTAATGGTCCTCTCCTTCCCATAGGAGGGCAAACCTGCTTCTTGACACCACCCCATGTGTGCATTTTTCAGCTCAAGGCAGAGTGCCCAGCACAGAGCAGGCCCTCGGGAAGTGCTAGTGGACAGCATGAATGAGTAGGCAAAAGAAAATACTTAAGCAGTGCTTTGTCTCAGCAGCTTTAGACAGTACCTCTAATGTCTACCACTAACCATTTATTTAGATAACAACATCATCTCTTACATGACCCTCCTGTTATCATTTCAGTAAATTTACACTTGGGGCATACAAGGGTTTCAGTAAAATCTGACAGAAAGAGGCCAGAGGCTACAGCTGGATGAGGTAGGTGGTAGTCCGGATCCAGAAACAGACAGGTCTCCCCAGTCCCAAAGCTCCTCAGCCCCTCTCAGGGAAGAGGGAGGAGGGACTGCCAGGCTGTGTGTTCACAGGAGGGGGACAACTCGGAGGCCCCGGGCCCCACTTACTCTGGTGTGAAGGGCTTCATCTTTCTTTGGGACTTGACCTTTATTCTTGGTGGTGAGGGTAGGGAGGAGATTGAGACCGAATCTCACTGTATAGTTCAGGCTGGCCTCCAATTCTCTGTGGTCTTCCTCCCTCAGCCTCCAGGGTGCTGGGATTACATGGTGGTATGAGCCACCATGCCCAGTTTGGGATTAGCCTTTAAATTGGCTTTGCAGGAGGCCAGGGATATAACTCATGTGTAAAGTGCCTGGCAAGGGCAAGGTCCAGAGTTCAATCCCCAGTACTGCAAGACATAATAATAAAAATAAAGTTGGCCTTGCAAGGCATGCTGGAATTGCACAGGTGTAGAGAGAGCAAGAGGTGTGACATAAGACAGAGCAGCCTCCCGGAGGATCCAGCAAGGCACATTCAGTGGACGGTGGCATCCTCCAGGCTCCCTGAAGCTCATGGCTGCTGTCAAGGCCCCATCTGCCCTGAACAAATGTGCTTCCAGCGGCACCAGAAGTGCAAACTCAGCTGAGGAAGCTCGGCCCCTCAGGACCACATCTTCGACTTGTAATTTGTGCCTATTTGAGGCTGATGAACAATCACCGAGTTACAGTCTGCATGGGAATATTCTGTGCATGTTAGAGTCTCTATCTTCGGCAGTGAAAGACATAAAAATAGAGTTTGGAGCTACCCAGTTCCTGGGAGCCCAGGTCAGGCGGTGTTTCATGGGGTTTAAGACACCCTGGCCTCACATCTTAGCATCCATTATGCGCTGCACTGTGTCACCTCCAACAGAAGCTGGGTTCTAATCCCCCAGTGCTGGTAAACTGATCTGATTTGAAAATGAGGCTTGTACTGACAACCAAGACACGCTGAGGTGTGTGCATGGCCCTGTAAAGGGAAGAAATGTAGATGCAGAGACAGGCAGGGGCAGGAGGGGAGAATGCCACCCACAAGCCACGAGCGCGAGCCCAGCCCGCTGAGGAGGAGCAGGAGCAGCTGCTCCTCTCGCCCTGGAGGGAATCGAGCCTTAGGGCACCTGCATCCCGCACCTCCAGCGCTCAGGCTACCACACATTCAACTTCCATGGCACAAACCTCCCAACCCTCGAGGCAGCTGAGCCTTCCTGTCCTGAGGGGACCACATCTACAGTCGACCAAACTGGAATCCAACGGTTCAAGCTGCATGCGGCGGCATACACCTGTACTCCCCACACTCTTGGGAGGCTGAGGCAAGAGGACTCCAAGTTCAAGACCAGCCTGAGTAGCAGAGCAAGACCTTGACTCAAAATTCTAAAAAGGGAGAGAAAGTGGAGCTGGGGCTGTTGCTCAGGGCAAAGGCCCCAAGTTCAATCCTCAAAGCTACTAAAATAAATTTTTTGAAGACATTTATCTTGCCAGTCTTCCTTAAACAATGGAGTGCAACAGCTGCCTACAGGGCATGTATGCAGTGCAGGAGTTGTGTAGGGATCCCTGGAGGGGGACAAAGCGTGTGCACCCTGGGATTTGGGCATCCACAGGGCCTGGACAAGTCCTCCACAGATACTGAGAGGCAAGTGTATGTTGCTACACAGCCCAGGAAACCAATACCTCTAGGAAATTGGAGGGCGTCTGCAGCTTGTTGCAGCTGACTCCAGTGTGGCCTGGCAGGATCCGTGCACCCCCACCAGCTTTGGTCGGCTTTTCCTGCTTGGGGAATTACCCCTCACACCGCTAGAGTGACTCTGCCTGCTCAAGTGGAGAGCTGGGATCACTAGGCCTGCACACCCCGTTTGTCATACACACACTCTCTCTCTCTCTCTCTCTCTCTCTCTCTCTCTCTCTCTCTCTCTCTCTCTCTCTCTCTCTCTGGCTTCTAGGAGCTCTGGAAGGATTCTAGGAGCTCTGCTACTGTAAGGAGGGCCACACCGGAGGGCTGCCTGGCCACCCACATCCCTGTGGCTTTAAAGGGAGGCTGGAAATACTTCCCTGGGGAGGCACCTGCTCTGCAAGCTCCCCTCCACTGCTGATGCTAGGACACAGGAGAGACTGCAGAACCTGGGCAGGTGGCAGCATCTACTGTAATGCTGGAGGCACAGGACTGGAAGGCCCAGGTCCTCAGCAGCAAGCAGCGTGTGGAGGCCTCCACATCTCAGTTCCTGAGGCCCCCTTGGTGGTGCTGTAGCCAGAAGCCCACTGGAAAGGAAGCCCTGGGCTGCACAATGTTCCTGGTGACTGGAGAGGTGGGGAGGGGAGATGACGGATAGGGATTGACTCAGTGAAGTCACGTGGCCGTATTTAAAGTCACAACCTGCAGCCACAGAAGACCTGCCCAGGTCATTTTACCAAAAGCAAGTGTTCACAAACAGCTGAATCTACAGTCTCAGCAATTTTTCTATGCCAGAGCCGGGGTCCTGATAGGAAAGGTGGAGGTCCCCTGCTCCTGAAAAACAGCGGGAAAGGGAGCATCCCTCATGAACGGAGCTTCTAGCAGTGCACCTGGCCACCTACCTGCATGGAGAGAGATGTGGGCTCAGCTTAGGGATAACCCCAGGCATCTGGGTCAGGGCACAAGGAACCGGGCGGCATGCTCTGTGTTGTGCTGGCCGCGGGCAGGTGGACTCACAGGCCTCCTGGGAAGGGCTCGGTAGTACATGCTGATGCCCGCCAGATGGCTCCAGGGCACAGCAGGTGTTGAACCACTGGTGACAGCTGACGTCCTGAGTCATACAGGACCACGAGGAGAAGCCACCGTGGCAGAGAAGGCTGCCTGTGCAGCCAAAGCAGTGCTTGCTGGCCACGGCTGAAAGTGCCACCTGCTGGCTACCACGCCAAGTGTCTGCTCTGCCAGCACTTTGGAACCAGGCCAGCCTCCCTGTCAGTCTGCTCAGGATAGTCTAGCAAAACACCATGAACTGAGTGGCTTATAAAGAACAGACCCTTATTTCTCATCATCCCAAAGATGAAAAAGCCCAAGATCCCACTGATTCATGGACTGGTGAGGGCTCTTTTCCTGGCATAAAATGTCTGCCTTTTCACTGTGTCCTCGTAAGAGGACAAAAAGAGAGGAAGCAAACTCTCTAAACCTCTTGCTATTAGGGCACTATTCGTGGGGTGACCTTGTCACCTTCACAATGGTAATGGGGTTTCAACATATGAATCTTGTGGGGCACAAACATTTAGATTGGAGTAGGGAGGGAGAAGGGGAGGACGGAAGGAAGGAAGGAAGAAAGGAAGGGGTAAAAATAACTGGAAAAGAAGGGAAAAATAGGAACAAAGCTTTTGTAAACAAGAAGGGGTTTGGAGGGAGAGTAGGAGAAAGAAGGAAAAAGAATCAAGTTATTTCATGTACAGGTCTAAGTTCCTTATGATGAATGCGATCAGAATGTGTACCTAAAATGTACCAATAAAAATTGTTCTCTTTGAAAAGAAACCATTCGGGCCATGTTACAGCCACTCGGCCGCAGCCAGGTGCAGTGGCTAATCTCCATCCTGCAAACAGCGCCAGCTCAACCTGATTGGAACTGTCACACATTCCAGGGAGGAAATGAATTGCAGTCATTTTCCAGAATAAAGCCAGCTTACAAATCCAGAGTGTCTCGCTTGTAGGGGAGGCTGAGTGTCCCCAGGACGGACTCTGTGACACTGTCACCGTTGTATTCTGCAAATCATCCTCTTTCAATTCTTCCCTAGAGAGGTCTTTTGTCATTGACTAGGGTAACATGTATTCGGGGAAAAAGAAACTGCCGAAGCTCTGAGGAACTTCTGGACATGGGCTCTGAAATGACATTAAATCTTTTTAGAGAATTCTGAGCAAAACAATATGTCAAAGCTCCATTATTACCTGATTACCAAAAGCTCTCCATGGTAATGAATAATAATGGAGCTTTGTCCCAGCTCTGACTCCGTAGCACCCCCTATGGTCACTCCCTAGTGCTGCAGTGAGCTGTGGGAATAGTCGTTCGCAGCGCACTGGGGTCTCAGTACTGTCTGTCCCTTGAGTCTTGGGACGAGGGAACGGCCTTCCTCCCCACACATTAAGCCCAGGGGCGGAAGACAGGAGTAGTGAAGGGTGTGACACCAGTCGCAGCCGCGTTCTGTTCATCTTTTTACACTATGCACACATTGCATGAATCTTAGAAATTAACAACAGGCTGTCATAAGGTGGATGTGACTCTGACTGTAGCTGCCATGGCAGATGTGGCCCACGAGGATTCCAGATGTGCGTGTAGACTACTACCGAGCAATGTGGTTCCTGGCTCCTGGTCGCTCTGCGTTAACTATTCCTTTCCCCCCACTTCCTCTTGTGAATAAAGCAGGCGAACAGTTCAGGTTCCAGATGAGAATACAATTGGGCTGGTGTGATTGTGCAGAAACAGGGTGGCTGATGGGATCTCCTCACCCGGATGAACGAACGACAGGAGAGTAAAGCGGGAGCTGCCCACCATATTGCCCCACCCCCTGCTGCTGCCCCTTCCCTCCCTGCCAGGCAACCAGGAAGCTGACCATGTGGGCTGCACCTGCAGCTCCGCCAGCTTCCGGGTAGGCTTGTCCAGCTAGAAACACTGCATTGGAGAAGTGACCCATGGTGACCCCCATAACCTCCCCAGTCCTCCTTCTCCAGCATGGTGAACCCTGCGCATCTGCCGAAGGCCACAGCTCCTTCTTCCACAAGTGCTGGTGTCATGGATTCTAGCCATGGCTCCCTGCCCTTGCTTCTTTTGGCATGGGAGCTTCCAGTGCTATTCTCTCCCGAGTGTTGACTTTGGTCAACACCACCTCCCTTTCTAAACGGTCCGTTTTTTACTAGAATCCCAGTTCACCCCTGCTAGAGGAATCAGCTCTCTCCTGCTGGAACTCTGACTACAGCCAATTATTTGTGTCCACATGAATATATAAATATATATTCTACATGTTCCTTCTATTATAGAAAAACTACAAGCAAAAGATATGGTAAATAGGGAATGCAGAAGACATGCATTTCACACAATCCTTGACATTGAAGTGAAAAAGAAGACGCTGTTCTGTGCATCACATGTACACATTTACATTATTAATCCAACAATACCGTGAGGCAGGCACCCTGCTGGTCATCCACATCTGATAAGTTCAGAGCCCAAATCTGAGACAAGCTAGAGAAGGCATTAATTCAAGGAATAGAATTTACTCACCTAGTATTTTTATTTATTTATTTTGTGTGTGTGTGTGTGTGTGTGTGGAACCTGGAATTGAACTCAGACCCTTGCGCTTGCCAGGGACACACTTATTCTACTAAGCCATCGCCCCAGTCCCTCACCTGGTATTTATTGGGTGGATATCATATATTTAGCCAGGATGCTCCAGAGATAAGGGACCAACAAGGAGGGAAAGAGAAACACAACTGGAAAACAGAGGAGGTTTACTGGGGGAATTAGCTTTTGTGCCTATGGGATCGGGGAAGGCCCATAACAGGCCGTTCTTAAGCTGGGGACACCGCGGATGGCAGTGTCACTCAGTCCAAGCTCAAAAGTCTCAACCCCTGGAAAGCCAATTGTGCAATTCCTGGAATCCCAAGGCTGGGGATCTAGAATTTTGATACCCAAAGGCAGGGCCAGAAAGTGCACCATGCCTGGGGGTAGATGGGGCAATTCTCTTTCCTCCAGTCTCCTGGTAAATAAGATGGTGCATGTCTGCATGGAGGGCAACTCTTGCCCCTCTTAATCCCATGCCAACAACCTCTGGAAATCTCCCAGACATACCCAGTTTGCTGTGTATTCCTTAATCCAGTCAAATTGACACCTACATCCTGTAGTTCATGATAGGCATTAGGGTTACCACTGAAATAAAATCAGACATGCTCCTTGCCTCAATCCTTTCTGGGAGAGATGAGCATTAACCCAACAATCTTTCAAACAAAGGAGAATTACAAATGAGACAAACCGAAGGGAGTGTGGTTCTCAAAGCCCTGAGACCTCACAATGAGAGAGGGGACACCATCGCTTGGACTTGAGTTGGAGATCCACTTACAGAACATCATGTGCAAAGCCCTTGAAGCGGTCAGAGACACAGCACCTTTAAGGAGCTGAGGAGAAGCTTATGTGGAAGGGGCTGGAGAGGTAGAAGTGCTGTGCAAGTGTTAGGGCAGACCTGCTTCTCTCAGGGAGGAACAAGTACAGTCACCGGAACGTGCGATAGGGTCAATCCCTCCTGAGGTCCGGGCCCTTCTGTGTTGTGTCCTGCGGGCTGGATGCCTCCTGAGGCCTGGGCCCTTCTGTATCCTGTGAGCTGCACTCTGACTTAATCCCAATGAGCGGGATTCAGGTGAAGAGAAAGGACGACACTTCCAAGCCTGGGTTACAAAAAGCACTGTGGTTCCCACCTGGGGTTCCCTTTCCTGGTCTCTGGCTCTTCAAACCAGCAGCCATTCAGGCCCACCCAGGACAGCCTCGTGGTAAGAATCCAGATCCAACAGCATCATGGGAGTGAGCTCGGAGTGGACCCTCTGAGGTCCACTGATGGCCAAGAGTGTAAGCATACACACACATTCTCCTCCACAGCAAGCTTTCAGGAGTCTACAGCAGCCTCCCTAGAGCTGCCTCCTAGAGACCAAGGGCCAGCGGAGTCCCACTAAGCCTCTCCCACATCTCTGACCTACAGGAGGTGGTGATGATAAATGTTATTGTTTCAAGCATCAGGTTTTGAGGGTGACTTAGCTTTCCATTGCTGTGACAGACACCTGAGATCAGTCAACTGAGGAGGACTGACTCTGCCTCACTGTCTCAGAGGCTGCAGTTATGCCATCTGGCTCTTTCTTGGGCCTGTGACAAGGCAGCTCATCACGGCAGGCACGCCTAGTAGAGCACACAGCTCCTCACCTCATGGCAGCTGGGAAGCACAGACACAGAAGACCGGGGCCAGGGGCCCCACCAAGGGCAATGTCTCCTCCCATGACCCCACGTCCTAAGGGTTTCACCCACTCCCAGAAGCCCCATGGGGTTGAGGGTCAGTCAGCACACAGGTGTTGGAGGCCATCTCCAAACCACAGCAGGAGCTGACGCACAGCATGTTCTTCAAAGAGACACTTTCCGGATCTATACCTCCTCTTGTCTGTTGCTTTCCTGCTTTTGACAGCTACAAAAAATTCCATTATATGAACAGACCCTTGGCACCCCTCACTGGTGAACATGTAGGGCGTTTCCAAGCACTTGGTATTATGAACATCGGTGCAATGAATCATCATCACTGTATAACATTTTGTGCTATAAGATAAATTTCTACAAGTGAGTCAAAGTATGAGAATGTATAATTTCAATAAATATGGTCAATTACCATAGTGATGGCAGGGCTGGCCAGAGGCCCCCTTGCTTTCCCAGCCATCAGCAACAGATAAGAGTGTCAGTTCCTCCTCTACCGTCAACTACATCATCGAACAGCCTGCATTCTTGTCAAACTGGTCCGTGAGAAAGGGCACCTCAGGGAGGTCTGAAGCTACCACCCTTCTGGTGAGAAGAGTTGCCGATGACATAGATGCGCTGGAAAAAATACTAAATACATACCAGCCTCCCTGCCAAGTGCGGAACAGATTGTGAGCACCAGAACGGATGCAGGAGCTCTGGCAAAGGAGGTGGGAGATGGAGGGCAGCAGATGGGCTGGGAGGTATTTGAAAGACTAAAGAAAGAGGGCTTTGTGAGTGAGAAAGGGAGAGTTTGTGCATGTGTGTGTGTGCGCGCGCTCCGCATGTGAAGCACGCTGATGAGAGAGAGAGGCAGTACCCATGCTTCCCGTTAGTCGCTGGCTGGGGCAACGCTGAGAAGGGTGGAAACCTCTGCCAAGAGGCAGGCGAGGCTGGAGAGGCCAGGTTGGTGGGGGGCGCGCAAGCGCATGGTTGCTATGAGAACCGCGATCGTCTGCCTTTACTATATGCTGTTCCTTCCTCCTACACCTTCACAGAGCCTTACATTTTAACACGTCTCGGATTTCACATATCTAAGACGCCAAGCTAGTAAACTGCATACACAAAGAGAGATGCTGGCTACCCATAAAACGCTGATTATTTCTTTGATCTACATTGTATTGTGGGACCGTGGAGGCTGGGAGTCAGCTGAAGGCCTGTTGGGCCCTGAGAAGCTGCTTGAATCACCCCCACTAAGGACACAGATGGACAAGGCTCCTGGAACTGGTTCGCTTCCATCTGGACCCTGGGAGGCTGCTCGAGACCGCAGAAGTTCCGTTTCCGACCTTTGAGGCCCTTCTGATCCAGGGGGTGCGATGTTGGTGTTCTCTGGGTGGCTGCACCAGACTCCAGCTAACTCCCGAGGTCTGCTACTCCAGGAAGGGCAGGAGATGAAGACAGGAGGGCAGAAAGTAGTGATTTTTAAATCGCACGTACTTTCATCCTCTTAGAGGAAAAAAAATCTAACACCTTAAAATAACAGCTAAATTTTACAGATGGGTTTGTGAGCATCCTCGTGGCTCTTCCTCCCCTGACCCCACGCCGCTCCCAAGACTCCGGGAGTAAGGCAGGTTCCTGGTTGGGACGGCTCGGAAGTCGAGCTGAGGCTGGGGAGACAGGGCTGTTCTCCGCCCAGTGGTCTCTGGCGTCCGCTAAGTATTGCTTAGAAGTCAAATCTAAGGCCTCTTCCAGATGTACAGCATGAGGAACCCTTAGTGGAGGGCCCAGAAACCCATTTTCAACAAGCCCACAGGTAATTCTGGTGCACATTAAAGTTCAAGGGCCAGTAGTTTGGGAACAGCAGACTGAGCGAGATCTATGGAGGCTTAGAAGAAAATTAGCAGGCGGATTGTTTTAGTGTTCTGTTGCTATCAAAAAAGACCAGAGAGACACAGTTGATACCTTAGAAAAGAGGTTTGTAAGCTCACAGTTCTACACGTCCTAGAGCATAGCACCAGAATCTCCTAAATCCTGGAGGGCAAACATCATCACAGGGCGGGAAGCTGAGAGAGGAAGCAGCAGCCCTTCTCTTCTATAACAGCCTGCTCTCGTGGGGAAGACACACTCCTGTGAGCCTTGACCCCGTCCACGAGTCCAGCGCTGATCCCTTTATGAGGCGGTCCTGACACCTCCCACCGCAGGCAGCAGACGGAGGGCTCGGGCATGTAAGGAAAGACTGAGAAGATCCTCATGGAGCCGTGAGCACATGAAGGAGGAGCCGGGGTAGCCCTGCTGCCCCCACAAGGTGTGGAGCTGGAGGTAGCCTGGCCTGGTGAGGCTCACTGTGTCATGGAGCAGACAAGAATAAAGTCACCGTCATAACCGTAGCATGATCACCTGCTAGTCTGCTCTTCCACACGGTAAACAAAAACACGCGAACACACAAAGTCCTAAATTCATAGCTAAGCCTGGAGTCAAAAGAGACAGCTGTCTTTGGACTCAAAGTAGTGAATTGTTTCTTTTAAAAGGAAAATAGGAGAGCCTGAAACCCGTCAAAACCTAACATATGAGCAGCAGCCAGGTGGAGCTGCTGTGTCCCCTCTGGACTCCAGTTAGTTACAGATCAGAGGCCCCGGTGCCGGCCAGTGACAGAGCACCTGCCTAGCACTCGGAGGGCCTTGGGATTCTTCTCCAGTCCTACAAATACCAGCAGCACAGACAGCTACGACAGTGACAACTAACACTAGCACTAGCCCCTGACACCGGCCAGAGACAGCGCGGCCGACTCCGCCATCCTCCTCCATCCCGCCCGCGCCCTCACCCGCCCAGCCCCAGAGACCTCTCGAGACAGCAAGACCAACGCCAGCAGTCTACTCCATCCCGCCCACACCACCCAGCCAGAGACCGGCCTGAGACAGTGGCTGACTCCAGCGGCTTCCTGGATCCCGCGCCAAGCTCCCCCAGCGAGAGCGAATTTACAGGACTCACCAGGCTTCCCAGAACAGTGAGAGTGTGGTGAGTCTGAGGGAGAGCCTTTGGCTTCTTCCCACGCGCACTACGCAGATCCCTGTCCCCAACCCCTCCAAGCCAGTGACTGACCTGAAACCTCAGGACCCACTCACCAGCACCTCCCTGGAGCCCCTGACCTAAAGCCCACTGAACGAGTGGGAATTTCCCTGACTCTCTGGGCATCAAAGGTCAATGAGTATAGAACTCCAGGCCCGCCGTGCCCGAGAGACATTTCCCAGGGATTACCTGCCCCCCACCCCCCATGGCCCAGTGACAGCTCCAGGCATACTGTGCCAGAGAAACATTTCCAGGTGATTACCGGTCCCACCCCACAGCCCCAGACCCAGTGCAGGTCAGCCTGGAGTGAGAACTCCAAGCCTGCCATGCCGGAGGGACACATCTCAGCAATCCACGTCTCAGCAATCCACGGTCCCATGCTACTGACCGAAACCCAGCACAGCCTGGCCTGTGAGTGAGGGCTCCAGGCCCACTGCACCAGAGGGACCTTTCCCAGCCTTCTCGGGTTACGGCCTGTAGACCCAGACCCAGCACAGGCTGGCCAACCCAGTACAGCCTACTCAGTGAATAAGATCATCCACTATCCTTTTGTGAGCCCAGAAGACCCACCAAAGCCCAGGCCCGCCCACCTGGGGAACGACCTGCCTGACACAGGAGGGCTGACCCTGGGAACCAACAGAGGGGAACCAAAGGAGCTGCAGCAAAAAAGGAACTGAACACAACAGCTAGACCCAGGATAGGCATACCTGGAAAATCTCAAACTTAATAGACTGGCACCTGAATCTCATAACAAGCTAAGGTTATAGCTTCACCAAAGCTCTACACCAAAGGTCAAAGTCAGTGCTATACAAAATGACAAAGAGAAGGGGAAAAATGCAATCCCTGACCTCGAGTCCATCAGGAAGGGCAGAGGACACTACCTCAGCTGCAATGAATGAACTAACAGATACAGCAGCAAAGGAACAACAGCAGAAAGCTATAGAGGAAATAAAATGAGAAGTAATTCCCCAAATTAAAAAAGAAATATTTGAATACATAGTATCTGAAATAAAGAATTAATTCCAGAAACATTGGGTGGAAAAACGATGCTCACCCAGACCAAGTGCAGAGAGCACTATTGCAGCTAATATATATGAATTAACAGCATCTGAAGCAAAGAAACAACAGCAGAAAGATCATGAGGAACTCAAAGCAGAAATAAGTTCTGAAATCAAAAAAGAACTTTTTGAAGTCATAGGATCTGAAATACCGAAACAAGTTGAGAAATATACAGAGGAAATCCAACTTGGAAGAAACACAGCAGAAAAAGAATTAATAACTACCTCTAAAGAAGACATGGATAAAAAAATTGAGGAGATCAGAAATATGATGGATTCCTTGAATGAGCAATACAGAAAAGAAATAGAACACATGAAACACAGTCAAAGAGATATACAAGAACTAAAAATAGCAATCACGAGTCTACAAAACCGTCTGAGTGAAAGTGAAGACAGAATTTCAGATCTTGAAGATGCCAGAGCAGCTAGTGAAAAGGTGAGAAAGGATCTCTTAAAAACGAGAATGCAGGAAAAAATAATCCATCACCTGCAGGATGACACCAGAATGAACAATGTGAGAATAATTGGTATCAACGAGAATGAAGGAGTCAATACAAATGACATAAAAAGAATTTGGGGAGAAATAATTGCAGAAAACCTCCCAAATATGAGGAAACAATCCAACATTCAGGTCACCGAAGCATACAGAACACCAAATTACCTCAACTCAAGTAGAAACACACCGAGACATATAATAGTTAAGATCGCAGAAATCCAACACAAAAATAATATACTGAAAGCTGCGAGAGAGAAGAAGGAGCTCACATTCAAAGGAAAACCCATCAGAATTACAGCCGACTTCTCTACACAAACAATGAAGGCAAGGAGAGCATGGAGCAGAGTTCTTCAAGTCCTACACGAAAACAAATTCCAGCCCAGACTACTATACCCTGCAAAACTCTCTTTCAAGTTTGATGGAGAAGTGAA
>PVKA01047972.1:0-14034 GCA_004027165.1 Ctenomys sociabilis
GCTGAAATACATAGTATTTTTGCCATGTGGCATTTTGACTGCTACACAATGAAGACAAGACATCCTCCAATTTGTAACCTAACTGTTCTATTATTTTTCTTCCCGTTTCAGTGACCCAGGCCTCTTTGTTTATTGTTGTGATTTTTCCTCTACAGCTATAGAACTTGTCCGGGTAAGTATACTGGCTCCTATCAATAATTTTTACTAGTTAGAAAAAGGGGTGGTCTCCTAAAAGCCAAAGTCATATGTTCCTGTATTGTCTCCTGAGAAAAATATTAACTGAAGCAAGGGGGGCAGGAAGAGCCGCACACTCGAGAGCAGATCTCTGTATGGTTCTTGACTTCTCCAGACTTATTTTAAGGCTTGAAGCATTGATGATCCTTCAGAGCATGGATGGAGGTGCACACCTGTATTCCCACTTCTCTGGGAGGCTGAGGCAGCCTGGACAACTTAGCCACTTAGTGAAACCCAGTCTCAAAAGGAAGGCTGAGCCCAGGGAAATAGCTCAGTAGTAGAATAAGTGTTTGCCTGGCAAATGCAGGGTCCAGAGATGGATCCCTCCTTCCGCCAAAAAAAAGGGAAGGCGGGGCTTAGGCATGGTGGCACGGGCCTATTGCATTTGCCAGGGTGAGGCAGGAGGATCACCAGGAGTTCAAGGCCAGCCTGGGCTACATAGTAATTCAAGTCCAACCTGAACTGGCCTAAAAAAAGAAAGGAAATGCTCGGTGAGGGGTAAACTGCAGTAGAAACCCAATGTAATTCATAGATGTAAAGGGTACAGTGTGTAGCCCAGACCTGAAAAGGTATCAGATACAGAGCAAAGGAGCAGGAGGATAGTGCTCCTCCTCTATCATAGCTCCCTCACATGGAACCCATGGTACTGACCCCCACTGCCAGGCACCCATTTTTTCTTTTTGCATTTGCGTTGAACTCTGACATGCTTGCTCCTGTATGAGCCCCTCAGGCAGCCCCAGAAAGACTGGCCCATTGCAGTGTCCCCAGAGTCTGGCTGAGACTGCCAAGCTCATAAACCTGCTTTACTGTCCTCTAGCCAGTGAGAAACAGGGCATGCTTTATGTAATCCATGCTGCTTATGGTACAGAAGCTCAGGGGTTGGTGGTTCTGTCTTTCTGAATTACTGTTGTAGCTCTAGACCTGAGGAGGTGGCTCAGTGGAATAGGTGCTTCCCTGGTAAGCACAAGGGCCTGAGTTCAATCCCCTGGTTCCACCAAAAAAAAAAAAAAGACCTTACAAGTGGCTGGATGTTATGTCATGTGCCTGTGGTCCCAGCACTCAGGAGGCTGAGGCAGAAGGGTTGCCACAAGCCCACCTGAGCTATATATATAGTAAGTTCAAGGCATCCTGAGACTAGATGAATGCCACATTTACCTCCTTAATTGTGTAGTTTTAAAAAAAGGTTAACTTTTGTGTCTAGAAAAGTGGATTTTAAGCTGGGCGTGGTGACGCAGGCCTGTAATCCCAGCACTCGGGAGGCTGAGGCAGGAGGATTGTTGTGAGTTCGAGACCAGCCTGAGTTGCATAGTGAGACCCTGTCTCAAAAAGACAAAAAGAAAAGTGGATTTTCCTGAAGAATTCTGTGTCTGTGTGATACTCTGTAGTTAGGAGTTGTCTTAAATCATGCTTTTTAAAAAAAAGTTTGTCTTTGCCCTTGCAGAATTTTATTTTATTGGTCATTTGCTTTCTTGATCATTTTCCAATCCTCAGATATTATTTCATAGATGAGAATGGCAGAAATAAAATTAAAGGACATAAAATATTTGATTTTTAAAGTACCACTTAGATTCTACAGAATTCTCCCTGGGTTGCTCTGGTTCTTACCCCGAAAGTCCCCCTAGAAATACTTGTGTTCTGATGACTAGAAATAGGTTCCTCTGGTAGAAGTGGGAGCAGGTGACTAAGCAAGAGAAACTTTTCCTGGGCGTTTTTCCACCTCCTGACTCTCATGTCTCCTCATTTGCAGACAAACTCAGCGTATGACCTGGCTCGCTGCTTCGCCTTTGTTCATGACCTCTGTGATGAGGACCAGCCGTACCCAGTACCTGAGAACAGTATTGATGTCATCGTGCTCATATTTGTTCTTTCAGCAGTTGTTCCGAACAAGTATGCTTTATGTTCCTTAACTAATAGCCTAGAAGACAGATCTCAGTCAGAGACCTTGAAGTAAGGGGCCTATCTTCAGAGTGCTTCCTTTGGGCCAGCAAGATAGCTCAGCAGACTAAAGCGTCTGTTTAGGCAAGCGCAGGGACTTCTGTTTGATCTCTGGTACCACATGCCACAGCAGCCCCCCCACCCACTCCCCCTGGGGCAGGCTGAGCCAGCCACAAAAAAAAGTGCTTGCCTTATGTTCTACCAGATGGGTAAGCCACAAAGAGGCTGGTGTGTATGTGAGGCCGGTTATCTACCTTTGGTTTCCATCCCCAGCAGGTGTGGCTGCCTTCACCACTATGGTGGAAGAGCAGTCTATAATTTAGGGAGTGTAACTAACTTCCAGAAGCCTGCTGTTCTAAGCTGTGGGGACCACAGTTAGATCATATCTGTATTGGTCTTTTAAGTGCTTGAAATAAAGCTTATTAACAGTACAGTACTTACACTGGAGTTCAACTAGGGTGTTCTAAAAGCTTAGATTGAGCCAGGCATGGTGGCACATGCCTGTAATCGCAGCTCTCGGGAGGCTGAGACAAGAGGATTGTTGTGAGTTTGAGACCAGCCTGAACTGCATAGTGAGACCCTGTCTCAAAAACACCAAAAAAAAAGCTTAGATTTTTCAGAAACTGGGTGTAAGCTGGGTGTGATGGCACACCCCTGTAGTCCCAGCACTTCAGAAGCTGAGGCAAGAGGATTGCTGCAAGTTCAAGACCAACCTGGGCTACAAAGTGAGCTCAGTGCCAAGATAGACTCCATGGCAAGACAAGACCCCCGCCCCCCCCCAAAAAAGGTTGAGTACAGAATTCCACAAAATCAGGTTTGGATGAAAAAAAAAAAGTCAAATGGTAAACCTTAAATGAGACCATGGAAACCTTTTATGCAGGGACCTGGGGTACAGCTCAGTGAGAGAGCTTGCTTACTATGTGGAGCCTTGGGTTCAGTTCACACCACACACACACAAACCAAGGTGCATCAGCACATGCTAGTCCTAGCCACAGAGGAAGCTGAGGTTGGAAGCTTATAACTGGCCAGGATGGATAATGTAGAGACTTTACCTCTTTATAGAAGAAAGGCAAACCTCAGACCTCATGTGCAGTGCAGTCCATGACAGTCTCAAGGCAGCAGGATCAGGGAGATTCAGGCACCATTGGCCAAACCCTTGACACTGCTGAAATGAGTTGGGACAAGGAAGGGGCTTGACCAGTGGTGTAGACATAGCACACACCACACTCTGTTAGTAGTGTAGTTCCGTAGAGACCTCACTACTCAGGCAGGAGTTTTTCCACAAGTTTGAGACCAGCCTGGATAGTGAGACCTCTCTCCAGTGGGGGAAGCCCAACTGTCTACTTTGTGAATGTCAAGGCCAAAGGCCCTGGAGTAATTGGAGTTAGGGATCAGGTATGCAGGTGTCAGCAAGTGAGATCTCATGACTGAAGGTGACAAGGACTCGCTCCAATTCTGTAGTGCTAAGCATGAGCTTTTTGACCTAGTTCTCCAGCCCACTTTTCCTTGAGAATAAGTCACCCAACCCAACAAGTATTATGACGCTCTGACATATTTCTTAAAGTTTGTTATGTGTATACTCCCAAATATATGACTACATATATGGCATGATTTTTGAAGATTGCTGTATACTGTCACTGTAAAGTAATACTAAAATAACTTTTAAAGAGAAAAAGGCTTATTCTGACTAGATTTTTAAGCTATATTCTATGATTATTTGGTCCTATAGTACTTAGGCCTTGAGCAGTATACAAGCAGCGCATTGTGGGCCACACATGTGAGGAGAAAACACACTACCTCCTGGCCAGGAGGACAGAAGAGAGAGAAGAAGGAAGCAGGACCCCCAGTCCTCTCACAAGTGCACTCACTGACCTCTCTGGGCACCATCCTTTCAAGGTTCTACCACATTCCAGTAGCTCCATGCCAGGGACCAAGCCACAATGGGCCTTTGAGGAATATTCCAGATCTAAAAACCCAGCAGTGCCAGTGGAAAGTGAAGTCACACATAAAGCACTCTTTCTGTAGTATTCATTTGCACACTGATTAGCACCAGATAAAATTACAGCTCTTTTAAACCAGGTGTGAGCTGGGGAGATGGCTCAGTAGAATAAACACTTCCCTGGCAAGTGCAAGGGTCTGATTTCAATCCCTGTTTCTGCCAGAAAATAAAATATGATAAAAACAAACCAGGCATGGTAGTGCATACTTACAATTGTGGGAGGAAAAAAGCAATGTGCATGGAAAGAGTTCAAGTCTGGTGGAACAGTGGATGAGTCACTAGCAGGCTCCGTACTGAAGGGTTGGGCTCCCCAAGCTAAGGCAGGTGTGATCACAGGGCCCCATGATACCAGCCAGAGTTGTAACAGCATTCCTAGAGCAGGCAGGCCCTGGGCCTTGTCCAGCTATAGGAGGACAGGGGCTGCGGTTACAGGTTGGGTGAGTCAGAGTTAAGGGTCTTTTGGTTTTGGGGGTGTGTGCTCCACTGAACCTACGCTTCCTGTACTTATGGAAACCTAATCCTTTGTGCTTTTCCACAGGATGCAGAAAGCTATAAACAGGCTGAGCAGGCTTCTGAAGTCTGGAGGGATGATACTTCTACGAGATTATGGCCGTTATGACATGGCTCAGCTCCGGTTTAAAAAAGGTATTCTGGAAGGCCAGGGAGATAGCTCGGTAGAGTAAGCGTTTGCCTGGCAAGCACAGGGTCCTGGGTTTAATCCTTGGTACTGGGGAGGGTGGAGTATTCTGGGGCTGGGAAGATAACTCAGGGGCCTAAGCGCCTGCCTGGCAAGTGCAAGGACAGGATCCCTGGTACCACATACTGTGCCAGCCCAAAATCTGGGTGGGGTGGCACATACCTGTAATCCTAGCGCTGGGGATGCTGAGACAGGAGGATCACTATAAGTCTGAGCTGAGTAACTGAGCTGTATAGCAAGACCCTGTACCAAGTTAATTTTTTTTAAAAAGGTATTCTGAGAGTTGACCAGAGCACAGCAGATTAAAATGCCTGCTTAGGTGCAGGGACCAGTTTGATCCTTGGCACACTGAGATGGCACATTGAGACTGGGCATGGTGGTGCTCACCTATAATCCCAGCACTTAGTTGTTGTGTTTTTTGTTTTGTTGTTTTTGTTTTTTGGCAGAACCCGGCATTGAACTCAGGCCCTTGGCTTGCCAGGGAAGTGCTTATTTCATTGAGCCATCTCCCCAGCCCCCTGATCCCAGCACTTAGGAGGCTGAAAACAAAATCACTGTGAATCTAATCTGTGTAGTAGACCCTGTACTAAGTACATTTTAAAAAATGGTATTCTGCTACAGTAGTCAGCAATGGTTTTGCTGTCAATGTTCAGGTTAGTGGAAAAAGACTACAGCAAAGGAAGACAGTTAACTTGAGAAGTACTATTTTCAGAAAGACATCTAGGGCCGGGAGATGGTTCAGTAGAATAAGCACTTCCCTGACTAGCGCAATGACCTGAGTTCAATCCCCAGTTCCGCCAAAAAAAAAAAAAAAAAGACATTTGATTATGTAATATTACATGCAGTATGACAGAAGATGCTATTAATAAGTTAGGAGTACACTAGTGATAGACCAGGTGCCTGGCATGCTCAAGGCTCTGGATTGAATTCCCAGTCATCTAGTAAATAAAATGTGAAGACAATGGGTAATGCTCTAGCTTCAGTCCCCAGCAGGAAAAAAAGAAATTGAAAGACAAATGACAGATTGAAGAGAAAGTGTCAGTGTTAGGGAGAGGCTACTGGCTTACCCGAGGCTTGTCACAGACATGATCAGGGAGAGCCCAAGGACCCCCCCCCCAAAAGAAAAAAATGTTCACAGAGAAGAAAGTATAAATGGCCAATAAAGCTTCAGTGAATATAGGCTATTCTTCACTTGCGCTGATCAGTTCAGAGAGAGGTATGCCTCTCCGTTTCTGGTACAAATATAAAATTGCAGTGGCCTTTGAACTCACAGCCTTCACATTGACTTATGTTCTCATCCCTTTTTACTTTATTTCTTTAGGGGGGTGTGGAACTGGGGATTGAATTCAGGCTCTTGCTCTTGCCAGGCAAGCACTTATTCTACTGAGCCATCTCCCTGGCCCCCTTTTTTCTTTTCTTTTCTTTCTTTTTCTTTTTTTTAGGGTAGCTTAGGCTAAGCTCAAACTTAAGATCCTCCCACCAACCCAGTGTGCTGGTGTTATACACCTCCCTAGCAATGGTCCAAGTGTCTCACTGTGTAGTGAACTTGCTTATAGAGTCTAGACTGGCCTCAAGGATACTCTTGCCTCAGCCTCCCAAGAGCTTGGATGATAGGCATGCACCACCATGCCCAGCTATTTTTAATTAATTAAAGTTTATTGGTATATTTTAGGTGTATTTATGAATCACAAATATATTCTGTACATAATATATTTTTTTCCATTTCCCTACACTCCCTTGAGTCCTTCTTTTTTTGAGGTACCAGGGATGGAACTCAGGACTTTGTGCTTGCCAGCCAAGCACTTAACTCCGCTGAGCTGTCTTCCCTAGCCCAAAACAGGTTGTTTTTTTGTTTTTTTCTGGTACTGGGTATTGAACTCAGGAACTTGTGCTTGCCAGGCAGGCACTTACGCCACTGAGCTGTTTCCCCAGCCCTGCTTCCTTCCTTACAAAAACTGGTGCCATGTTTTTCCTTCCTTTTCTCATTCTTTTTCCTTTCCTTTGCCTTTCCCCTCCCTACCTCCTTCCCCTTCCCTGTTGTTCTCTTCCTGTTTCACAATACCTGTTACACATTGTGGTCCTCATTTACACTTTCAGTTTCTCA
The DNA here is from genome assembly GCA_004027165.1 of Ctenomys sociabilis. NCBI lineage: Eukaryota > Metazoa > Chordata > Mammalia > Rodentia > Ctenomyidae > Ctenomys > Ctenomys sociabilis. Next base: position 6,970 of record PVKA01047972.1, read on the forward strand.
TGCCAAAGAAACAAGCTAGTATTTGCACACATGTGTCTGAGTTATTTCACTTAGCCTTGGCCTTTTTTTTAAGCACCCTGGTATTGTTCAGTCCAATAGATTTTGGGAGAGTCATTCAACATTTTTTTTTGTTTTGAGGCAATATATATGTATATATAAATTTTGGAAGCACAGTTAATATCTCTAAATAGGGGTGTGCTTTAAACACACCTACCTTGGCCCCCATGCCATGGACCTTGGAAGGTTTTCCATTCTTTGAGAAAAGCACTATGCAGATGAATCTATTTTTAACTTAGTCCTGTGACTAGTCACTGGAAGGAAAGAAGAACATACATGGTTATACAGACCTTCGGGAAGCCATAAAGGATCACACTCCAGGTGAGGCCAGAGGGCTAGCAGGTGGAAAGCTGTCCCTGGTGAAGTGCAAGCTCCCCGTGACAGTGCGAATACAGGAAGGCATCCACATCTCAGAGGAGTCACCACGTAGTCATGACCTAGTAGCTGCATGGCTTTTTGTTTTGTTTTTGTTGTTGAGGTTTTGTTTGTTGTTTTGTTCCCTTTTTTTTTTTTTTTTTTTTTTTTTTTTTTTTGGCAGAACCAGAGATTGAACTCAGGTCCTTGTGCTTGCCAGGTAAGCACTTATTCTACTGAGCCATCTCCCCAGCCCTACAAGTTGTTTTCTACATACATTAGACACTGAAGTTCGTGGAGTGTACTTAGCTGCTCTCCTTCAAGCTCTGTCCCCTCCTAGGAGAGAAACTAGACCCCTGCAGGTTTCAGAGCACAACCAGCAAAGGAGTCCGCTGTCCAGCAAGAAATCTATGTCTTTTTTTTTTTTTTTTTTTTTTTTTTTTTTTTGAGACAGGGTCTCACTATGCAGTTCAGGCTGGCCTTAAGCTCACTTTGTAGCTCAGGCTGGTCTTGAACTCACAACAATCCTCCTGCCTCAGCCTCCCAAGTGCTGGGATTACAGGCATGCGCCACTACGCCGGGTTTGAAATCTATGTCTTGATGTACTTTGAGTAGTAATGAGATTCAGAGACAGGCTTTCAGGGTTCCCTGTTTCTGTGATATCATTCTGTAGGTCAGTGTCTGTCTGGAAATTTCTACGTGAGAGGTGATGGCACCAGAGTTTACTTCTTCACTCAAGGTATGAAAATCATCTTTTCTAATGCTGCAGGTCCCCAAAGTCCACTTCACTGACATGTTTCACAAGTATACCTGGCCCCGCTGGCCCTCCCAGCTCCTTTCTCCTGTGGTTCCCCACACTGTTCCACACTCACTGCCCCAAAGCACTCAGTGCTCCCAGGTCCTAGAGGACCAGAGCGGTGCTGGCATTCTGCTTATGGCTTTGTTCTCACCTTTCTGTTACTTTACCCAAAACGGGAACCTTTTGGTTGCCATGCGTCAGTGAGGCACCCTGGGCTGTGCCCTCTTGCCCATCCTCCATCCGGAGTCTTCATCTTCCCTCAGCACTGCCCAGCACCCAGGTTCCTTGCAGGGTCTCGTTCAGGGGGGTGGAGAGGCCTTTGCACGAAGTGATGAAGCCCCTAAAGCACTGCTTTCACAGACAGATACAGAGAATAGGAATATAGAGCATTTGCTTACCATCAATCCTCAGTACTACAAAAAAGGAAAAAAGTTTATATAAAACTTGGCTAAAAACTTAAAAAAAGAAAAAAAAAAAAAGCTTGGCTTGCAGGCCAGCCCTCAAGGCCTCCCCAGGCCGAGCATGCAGTTGCTGAGGCCAGGCCACCACTGCCCAGATCTCTGAACAGTCTAAGGCCACTCATGCACAGGGCGCCATCAGTCACAGGCCCAGTTAGCATGAGCAGCAAATAAAAGACAAAATGCCTTTTATTTGTGGAAAATAGATAAACGTCTTCTCTTCCAAACAGATGAGCTGGACATACTGTTCACCACTGCAGGCCTGGAAAAGGTGCAGAATCTGGTGGATCGACGGTTGCAGGTGAACCGAGGGAAGCAGTTGACCATGTACCGAGTGTGGATTCAGTGCAAGTATCGAAAGCCCCTCCTGCCTACAACCTGAGAGGCACCCACTCCTGGCAGAACTCATGCTCATGATATTTGGGTCTCGAAAAAGAATATAAATGGTGCCTGGTGTTGGACAGCTCAAGGACTCAAGCAAGGGCTGGGCTGGGTAGGCCCTGCATGAGGCCCCAGAGCTCCTCAGGCTGAGCAGGCTGGCCCCTCGAAGTTCCAGGCCAGGCTGAGCTGCACAGCAGGACGCTGTCTTGACTTGAAAGAAGAGAATTCAAGCAAGGACAGGTGAAGCTCAGCGTTGGAGCGTAGAAGACCCCAGGTTCCAACCCAGAAGAGCAGAGAAAAGAAATTTGAAACCTTTTAACCCTGAACCTAGAAAAATGTACTTATGAGCAAGAAAACGATTTTGCCCTGTGAGGCCAGTTGACATTAATATGAACTTTTTTTTTTTAGTACCTGAAATTGAACTCAGGACCTTATGCTTGCCAGGCGGGCACTGGGCCTTTGAACTGTATCCCCACCCTACCATAAACTTTTTGCAAGTTTGAGTTCTCTCAGTCTTATCATTTTGTAATTGAATGAATTTTTTAATAAATGAAATTTTATATGAAGGAATTATTAATTGCTGTCTGGGAAACTTGAGGCAGGAAAATCACAAATTCAAGCCCAGACTGGGCAACTTAACAACTTAGCAGAAACCTGGCTCAAAATAAATACAAAAAAGGAGGGCCAGCCAAATAGATTAAAATGCCTGCAAGCAGGGGCTGGGGCCTCAATCCCTGGGCCTGACATGCCAACCCCACCCCTAGGGCACTTACCTATAATCTTGGGAGGCTGTAAACAGGAGAATCACTATGAGTCTGATCTAGTAGTGAGATCCTGAACACTATAGACCCTTCCTTAAAATACAAAAACTAATTTTTAAAAAAGGACAGGGAGTCAGGTGTAGTGGTGCATGCCTGTAATCCTAGCACTCGGGAGGCTGAGGCACGAAGATTGTTGTGAGTTCAAGACCAGCCTGAGCTACAAAGTGAGCTTAAGGTCAGCCTGAACTGCATAGTGAGACCCTGTCTCGAAAAAAAAAAAAAAAAGATAAAAAAGGATAGGGACCTGCTTTAGTGCAAAGGGCCCAGGCTTAGTCCCCAGTGTCACAAAAGAGAAACAGGCTGGCCTATGCTTAGTATGTACAAAGTTCTGGAGTTTGACCTCTGGCACAAAAAAAGGGATTCCAAGCGAGGCTGTTCCATACAGATGGCCCTTTGCTATTCTGTTTCACCTGATTATTTTCCAATCCCGTGGTCATGGCTTTGCAGTTGCTGACGACCTCATGAAGGCTTGGAAACAAGGTGAAAAGTTTCAGTCCAGATGCTTTCCTGAAACACTTCGGAATGCGTCCTTGTTCGGTACTTCAAGTGCTCTGCAGTTTTCATACATCGTTCCTCTCTAATGTGTGTTTAAAGTACTAAAAGGATCTGTAACTGCACGTCACACCACAGTGCATGTCTGCAATCCCGGCACTCAAAGGCTGGAGGAAGATGGCCACACGTTTGAGGCCAGCCTGGGCTGCATAGTGAGTTCAGGGCCAGCCTTGATTACAGAGGGATGCTGTCTCAAAGTAACAAAAAGTAAATATTCCCATAACTGCCTCTTTATTTTACCTAAGTGTAGGGGCCAAGGAGATGGCTCAGTGGAATAAGCACTTCCCTGACAAGTGCAAGGGCCTGAGTTCAATCCCAGGTTCCGCCAAAAAAAAAAAAGAATGTTTATTTTACCTAAGTGTGAAAATATAGCAAGATAAGCATTTTTTCAAATATATAATACTATATATATATATATACACATACATATAACTCAGGAATAGCTTGACATGGTGGCACTTACCTGTAATCAGCACTTGGTGCTGAGGCAGAGGAGTTTGAAAGTTACTTTTAAATTTGAAAGTGTACTTTTAAGGATTTAGTGAGACTGTGTCTGAAAAAGAGAGATCACAGTAAAATGGTTGATACTTTGTGCCAACTTGAGTTTAGAAACTTAACCTCCTGAGGGGAGGGTGTAACAAATTTGCCCCTATGGCTCTAAGATGTTCATTGTATCCACTTGAGAAGTGACTCAGCAGGGGCCAGGGGCACTGCTTCAGAAACATCCTGAGCCCCAGAGCAGGGCCTGCAAGCAAATAGGGGAACAGGAGGCTTGCTAACCGCTCTTGTTGCTTTTGCTGTCCTGTGCGGCCTTGTGCTGCCTCTGCCCTGTACCACCCTGCCTTGGAGCCAGCTGGTTATGGACTGAAACCTCCACCAACAGCTAAATACAACCTTTCCTCCTTTAACTTGGGTGTCAGTATTTTGTCCCAACAGAGATGAAAGTAAGACAGGTTATTTTATAAACTCAATTGAGATTTGTTGGTGTTTCCTTATGTAGTTCAGGTTATTCATCTGAAGCAAAAATAAGAATGAGAGGGCTGGGGAGATGGCTCAGTGGAATAAGTGCTTCCCCGGCAAGTGCAAGGGCCTGAGTTCAATCCCTGGTTCTGCAAAAAAAATAAATAAATAATAAAGAGTGATACTGAGTTTTTCCCATTGCTTTATGTCTTGTGATACATTCCATACCTTTCAATAATTAATGTTTCTTTTTTGCTGTACTGAGGATTGAACCCAGTACTTTGCGTGTGCCAGGCAAGTGCTTATTCTACTGAGCTATCTCCCCAGCCTTCAATAATTTGTAAGATCCAGCTACCACAGTGCATACCTACACTCCCCACTCCTGGGAGGCTGAGACCAGACGACTATGATTGGCTGGGAGCAGAGGCCTATACCACCATGCTCAGTTTTTGGTGTTTTTTGTTTTTTGGTTTTTTTCCTTAGGCAGACCCAGGGATCAATCTCAAAATCTTGTGCTTGCCAGGCAGGAGCTTGTGTTACTGAGCTATCTCCCTAGCCCTCCATGCCCAGTTTAGATTTTTGTTTTATTTATTTATTTTTGTGTTATCCATTGTAGGATCTGGTTTTGTTTTATTTGAGATGGCTTCTCACTGTGTAGTACCGATTGGCCTTGTGCTCACCTTATGTAACACAGCAAACTCAAAGCAATCCAAGCACCCAGCATACAGTCATGCAGGGCCACACCTGGCTGTCCACTGTGGTGTTTTGGTTCTGTTTGGTTCAATTTGGTTGGCATTACTCACCACTGCCCTTTGCACTGAGCTCCATCTTCAGTGCTTAATCCACTTAAAACACTTTTCTTTGTTTTATTTTGAGGCCAGGTCTCACTAGGAGACAATTATCCAAGTTGGACTCAACTCAAGATCCTCCTGCCTCAGCCTCCAGGGTGCTGGGGTTACCATACCCAGCTCATTGCTATTTAATGCTCATATTGTCCAAGATTTAGCAGATGGGAGCACCTTCAGATTGACTTCTAAAACCTCTTGATCTATCCCTCTGAGTACTGTTAAAAACAACTTATTCCAGGTTCATCTTGTAATCATTTTATAATCTGTCCGATCTGGAATCACCATACTTCCCCCAAGGAACTCTGGTCTTTAGAGGAATTCTAGGTGTTTAGAAACTAGGAGTCAAAAACTTACCACATGAAGAATTAAGCTGAGCACTTAGTGTACTCATTGCCATTGTGTTCCTGTTCCCAGGCCCCCCAAGAGACAGAGCCCTGGAATATACACTCATTTGCTCATAGGAACTCAGACATGGCAGACATCTGTAAACCCAGCACTTTATGAACATGAGGCAGGAGGGTTGCAAGTTCGAGTTCTGCCTTGGCAGTTTAGTGTGACAGTTTCAAATTTATTTAAAAAGGGGCTGAGGATGTAGCTCAGTGCAAAGACCCTGGGTTCAATTCCAGTAATGGGTCAAATTGATGTCTTTAACTCCAACCCACCACCGCTTACTATAGATCCGTGCCTTTAACTACCTAGAGCTGCTTTTGCCAGCTGTAAAACACACCTGGAGTCCCAGTGTTTGGTGAACTGAGGCTGGAAGATCACAAACTGGAACCCAGCCTGAGTCATCTAATGTGCAAGACCCTGTCTTACTAAGCAAAAGGGGGTTGGAGGAGGCCATGAGTCCAAACCCTGGACCCACAAAAAACAAATCAGAAACTATAACTATTAACATTTAAGGGGTGGGGTGGGGCTGGGGATCTTAATCAGTGGATTAAGCGCTTCCCTGGCAAGCACAAGGGCCTGAGTTCAAACCAAAAAAAAAAAAAAAAAAAGTAAAACATTTAATGGGCTGGGGGAGAAAGTTCATGGAATAAGCGTGTGCCTGGCCCTGGCAAGTGCAAGCCCCTGAGTTCAATCCCTGGTACCACACAAAAATAAAAAATTAAAAGGAGCTGAGGATGGGGGAGATAGTTCAGCTGTCTTAAGTGCCTCCCTGGCAAACACGAGGACCGGGGTTCAATCTCCAGCACCACATGCCACCCCAGCACCACACGCAGTGCTATAATCCCAGAGCTGGGGAGGCTGAGACAGGAGGATCACTAGGAGTCCAAGCTACATAGTGAGACCCTGTACCAAATAAATACAAGGAGCTGAGGACGTAGCTCAGTTCAAAGTCTCTGTATTTGGGCTTTCTGCCACCACTCGTGGGTACATTTCTTGCCTGGACCCAGAGACCCACACCAGACCACCTACTGCCATCACTTTGTATCCTGTCATGGTTCAGCTCAAACCCCAAAGCCCCATGCAGGGTGATGGAATCCCAGGGTTCTAGGGCTAAGGGTACCTTCAGGGGTGCAGCCTATTGGAGGGGGCTCACCAGGAGTTGTGACTCAGAAACCCCCTCTACCCACCTCCTCAGTATGTCCTGGCTGCCTTCGCTGAGCAACTGACTAGGCTGAAATTTCTAAACACTGAGGCAACGTTAACCTCTCCTTTGAATTGCTGGGTATTAGCTGGGCATGGTGGTGCACACCTGTGATCCCAGCACTTGGGAAGCTGAGGCTGGAGTCTGAGCCACATAACAAGACCCTGCCTCAGAAGGACTAAATTGCCAGGTGTTGTGTCCCAGCAAGAAGGAAAGTGTCTAAGATACCCTCCCCATCGTTACA
>PVKA01047973.1:0-14038 GCA_004027165.1 Ctenomys sociabilis
GAAAACTTTCTCTCAGGCTCTCACAGAGAGCAATCTGGTCAAGCATTGGCCGTGACTCATCCACATGGATGACACAGACAAAGGAACTACAGAATAATGTACAGGACTACAAGATAAACCCTGAGAAGACTTCAATGACCACATAGGAAATATAAAGTACATGTGTTGGTATATAAGTTTGGATCTACCTAGGTTTTAATTATAATTTTCTTGTTTTAATTTTTAAAATTAATTTTAAAGAGAAAGAAATAGCAGTTAGACAGTTCCAAAACAGGTAAGTAGGACAGTTCTAATAATTAGTACATTGCATATTGTTGTCTTTGTAGTAGTTATTCAGAGGAGAAGATGCACACATGATATCTTGTTTAAACCTTATTAGTCCAAATATTTCTTTTAATTGAACTAACAGAAAGTAGCTGTATATCTTGTACAGTTGTATATCTTGTAGCAACGTTTTGTAATATATATATATATACATACATATATATATATATATATTTTTTTTTTTTCTCATGAGAATGATAGGTATTCCAAGCACGGTTTTGATATTACATATTACTCTCCTCAGTGTAGTTGCTTAGTTCACAGATATCAGCATTTATAGTTAGTCAAGGTGAGAATTCTACCAATTAAATGCTGGTTTCAAAACCTGATGGCAGTTCTTAGGATCATGGCCTTAACCATATTGTGTATATAAATGTGTGGTTTTGCCCCTTTCATGTTTTTTAACTTTTCTCCTTGTTCTTTCTTTGTTGTTTAATCCTTAAATTCTCACTCTCCATTTAACTGTGTTATATCTTTCAATTTTTATTTCTTCTTTGGAGTTCTTACACTAGGGAGACTATATGATATTTAGGATTAATATTTCACTTCATCAAACTTGAAAGACAGTTTTGCAGGGTATAGTATAGAAATCTGCCATTATTCTGATGGGTTTTCCTTTAAATGTGAACTTTCTCTTTTCTTTAGTGGCTTTAGGTATATTGTTTTTGTGCTGGATTTATGGGATCTTGACTATTATATGTCTGGGTGTGTTTTTCAAGGGTTTATGTTATCTTAGGTTCTATATGCTTCAGTTAACTGAATGGCAGATTGTTTCCACATATCTGGGAAATATTATGCTATTACTTCTGTCCATATTCTTTTTATATCATTTGTAGTGATGTCTTCTTTGTCATTCATACCTATTAGTCTCATGTTCTTCTTTGCATCTTGCAAATGTTTAATTAATTTTTGCTTGCATCTTAGTTGTTTTTAAGAGATCTTTTCACTAGTTGCAATGGTGTCTTCAAGATCTGAAACTTCTGGCATCATGGTGGGAGTGGAGAAGGCAGAGGCCTCCGGGAGCCACCTGAACGTCAATCTGGACCCAGATAACAGGGAAGAGGGAGTTGATTCTGTGGTGGAGGAAGCAGCCAAGAAAAAGAGGTCAAAGAAAAAGAAGAGTAATGGGACTGTTGCAAGGCAGCAAGAATCTGAGAAAGAATCAGGAACCTCCATGGATGAGGTAGCAAAACAGTCAGAAAGACAAGGGCTGGAGGGGAGAGAGAGATGAAGAGGATGATGATGGAGATGGTGCAACTGAAAAGAAGAAGAAGAAGAAGAAGAAGGGGAAGGGGAAGAGGAAGAGGAAAAGAAGAAGAAGAAGAAGAAGAAGAAGAAGAAGAAGAAGAAGAAGAAGAAGAAGAAGAAGAAGAAGAGGAAGAGATCAAAAATTCAGATGGACCTTCCCTCTCGGTGCCAATCTATGACTCACCCTAGCAGTGTGTTCCCCAACGAGCAGGAGTGTGAGTACCCACCCATGCAGGATGGGGGAACAGCTGCTTGGAAAACTACAAGTGAAGAAAAAAAAGCATTAGATCAGGCTAGCAAAGGATGTGGAATGATTTTTGAGAAGCTGCTGAAGCACATCGACATGTTAGAAAATATGTCATGAGCTGGATCAAGCTTGGGGTGACAATAATAGAATTCTGTGAGAATTGAGTCCGTTTACATTTATGGTTATAATTGAAATGTGCTGACTTATGTTTGTCATGATATTTAGCTGGTATTGTTTACTCCTTTGTAACCTGTGTTTAATTGACTGTCCTGTTTAGTGGGTTCCTTCCATTCTCTTCCATGGAGTTCTGGTCGTTGTGGTCTCTCTCTAGAATCTCTTTCAGCAGCAGCATTCTACAACCATAGTGAATTCTTTGAATAATTCACTATGGTTGTAGAATGCTGGACTGTGTTGGATTGTGGTGTCGAGTTCAAGCACCTAAGTTAGTTGAATGTCAATGGAGTGCCCACTTTTGACAGGTGTAGACAGAGGAAGGGGTGTAGAAAGAAAAAAATCATGATGCGTGTGTATAGACAGTACAGTTGGGATAGATAACGCTGTGCTTCTACATAATTCTATGAGAGGCAAGATCTGCACTAATGGTGGTTGGACAGGATATTATGTCGGCTTTTAGTGCTATGGTCATCCACTAGGTAAATAATTATTGAATTTTTGATATAGCTCAGGTATAAAAAAAGATAAGTAAGCAGCTACACTCTTAATTCACTGATAAGAGATATTTGCTAAAATAATATCTGTAAAAATAATATCATGTATGCACCTTGTACAATACCAAAACATTATGAAAACAGTTTTCAATGTATTAATTCATCAAATCTGTATGGTTAAGGTGTCTTAAAACTGTCTGATTGACGTTTGCATTTCAATAAAATAAAAAAAAAAAGAATTCTGTGAGAAGTTGGAAGATTTCTCACAGGCTCATAAGAGAGAATGGCTTGAATGCAGGCCTGGCCTTTCCAACTGGGTGTTCTCTCAAAACCTGTGCTGCTCACTACACACCCAATGCAGGTGACACCACAGTGTTGCAGTATAATGACATCTGTAAAATAGACTTTGGAGCACATATAAATGGTAGAATAATTATGCTTTTATTGTCACTTTTAAACCCAAATAAGACACATTATGAAAAGCTATAGAATATTCCCCTAATTCTGGAATGACGTGTGCTGGCTTTGATGTCTCTCTGTGTGATGGGGGAGATGCCATCCAGGAGGTAATGGAATCCTATGAAGTGGAAATCAACAGGAAGATACATCAAGTGAAGCCTATCTGTAATCTGAATAGACACTCAGTTGGGCTGTACAGAATACAGGCAGGGAAGACTGTGCCCTTTGTGAAGGGCAGCGAGGCAATGTGGATGGGGAAGGGGAAATGTATGCCATTGAAACATTTGGTAGTACAGGTGCTGTTCATGACGACATCGAGTGTTCATACTGCATGAAATATGCCAATAACGTTTTGAAGAAAAAAAAAACAAAACAAAACATTTGTTTGTCCTTAATGAAAACTTCGGCACACTTGCGTTCTGCTGCCGATGGCTGGATCACCTAGGAGAAAGTAAATACCTGATGGCACTGAAGAATCCGTGTGACTTGGGCATTGTAGACTCATACCATCACTATGTGAAATCAAAGGATCATACACAGCTCAGCTGGAAGACATGATCTTGTGATGTCCAATGTGCAAAGAAGTTGTCAGCAGAGGAGAGGACTATTAAACTTAGTCCAAAGCCATTTCAACATCTTTATTTTCTAAGCTTTGCTGGGATACATTATACCAGGATTAATTTACATGTTGTCTGTTTTAACAGTGGACCTGTGTAATACTTTATCCATGTTTATAAGAATTTGATTTTGATGAAAGGCAAACAATCCATATAGTGTAATTAACCAATGAAAACATCTTCAGGACTCTAGATGTTAACTGTTTCCTTCCTGTCTAAGAAATTCTCAAGTTAGTTAGGAATGATTTACACGTTTTGTTTGGAACACCTAAGTCACGCTTTTTGGATATTTATATTTCCATATTCTTGAATGCTTTGAATGACTGACTACATCCATTTCTGCATCAATGTCCTCTGGTATTGCTTTTTAACCTTCCTGGAGTTCATTTCCTAAAAAACAAAGACATTTCCAGATCTGAACAAAAAAGATCTGAAACTCTATTATCACTTTCATTCAAACGGCTCTGCCTGCTTGTGCTTGAGATTTCAATTTCCTGTATATCTGTTTGAATCTGTTTCATGCAGTCTATTTCTTTCCTGTATTTCTTATTCAATGATTCTTCCATTTTTAACCTCTATTTTTCATCAGTGTCTTCTTCAGAAGCACTTAGTACTTCTTTCATCATAGTTATCATTTATTTTTTTTACTTCAGAGATTATTTCTGATCTGATTTCCTCTATACCTTTTTGCAGTTGTTACTTTACTTCAGATGCTATTAATTCAGAGATTTCATGTGTGTGATTTATTCTGTGCTAGTGTCTCCTGCATTTGTTCTGCATGGGCTCAGGGCCTGAGACTGTATTTTGCTCCTTTTCTTTGTCATTTTGTATAGCACTCTCCTCTGATCTTTGGTGTAGAGCTTTGGTGCAGTTATAACCGATGGAAATTCTTACCAAAGAGATATTATATAGTTAAGGTAGTTGTAGTTTTGTGTTTACAGAACTATAATCAGGAACACTAATAATGGGTAATGATGTTTATCAGTTAACAAACTTTTGTAATTAATAGGTTTGTATTTGAGACAGTAAGAGTAAACTTTATGTCCGTGTGTCTAAGCAGATATTAAATTGTGACTTTGTATTTATGTTAGTTATACTAAGTTCTTTCTGATCTCCTCCCTTTGATGTATCTGGAGTCTTCCAGACAGTCTAGTCCACCCTGTTACTCCATCTCAAGAGACAGACAGGACACTCTCACAGGTCTGTGTCTAGCGAAGTGTCTCAGATTAGCTGGTCCAGATCTACCAAGTTTGAAGTCATCCAGATGTGCCTGGCTTGGGTCTGGCTGCTGTTCTCAGCTTCTTCCTGCTGCAGCCTGAGGAAGTGAACCCACTGTGCACCTCTGGCAAGATGTTCTGCTCCTGGATTATCTGGTTGGCTCTGGCCTCTAGCCTTTCTGCAGGGGACTTTAGCCACAGTTTCACACCAGGCCTATCTAATGGAGGAGGTTCTCATGAGTGTGCAGATGGTCTCACAAACCGACCAGGCTTGTCCTGGGGCTGGATGGATCTGGAGGGTGATGTAGAATGGAAAGTTTCACACAAAAGAAAAAAATCATAGGATTGTTCTGCTACAATGTTGTATATGATTAGATTTCTAAATTTCTGTGTAAAAATGTGTAATTGTTCTTTCACAATTTATAGGGATTTAAAGTTTAGAATATCAATGATTATTGGAAAATACTTCTTCCATGTTATTTCTGAGGCATTTGTTATCTAGACAGATAGTGGTGCTGAGCTCATGTGATAGGGTAATAATATCATTAAGCTTCTCATATGGAGAGTTACCACTTAAGTTTAGAGACCAAAAAATTATAGAAAAAGAACATCTACAAGGATTGCTAATATTTTGGTCCTAACACTTCAAGGTCAGTAAGGATTCAGGACATAGGAGAACATGTACTACAGCATTCTGTAACTCAGTGGTGTCCCAAATTTTCTCTTCAAGGAGATTATAGGGCCACAAAGGAAAGTGAATGACGATGTATAATGTACCTAAGGAGAGTCACCCAGAGAGAAAACATTCTCTAAATGTTTTGCGATAGAAAATTTATCAAGCAATGGCCGTGACTCATCCAGATGGCTGACACTGACAAAGCATCTACAAACTGCTGTACTTGGTTTCAGGATAAATATTGAGGGGATTTGATTGACCTTGTCAGATACAAAAGTTACTTTATTTATTTACTTTTTGGCAGAACCGGGGAATGCATTCAGGTCCTTGTGCTTGCGAGAAGTGCTTATTCCACTGAGCCATTTCCCTGCCCCAAAAGTTACATTTTTTATTTTATAGGTTTTACTTTATCTTGCTCTTATCCATCCTTCAAAAAAGTATAAACATGAGGTATAAACGTAAAGCTATATCAATATGCTGAGCTGTAAAAGGCTCAAGTAAACAACTTCTAACATTGCCATTTCTGCTGATAACCCACTGCTGTTATGACTATTGGACTATTTTTCTGAATTTATATACCTACAATATTTGAATGGCAATAGAATACTCATCACTGACAAAACTAAACAAAAAAGGGGAATATAAATGAAGGACCATTTTGTAGTGAAAAAAAATCTGTACATACAAACTAGATCGGAGAGATACAACTACATTCTCTTAGTTCAAAGACAAGAATGATTTGTACTACTAGTGTTTAGACAAAATATCATGTCTGCATCTTGTACTCTGAATAACTACTATGAAGACGACCACATGCAATGTATTTTGTTTTAAGGAATCAAATCACGGATATTAAATTTATTTATTTATTTTTTATTGAAGAACAAATAGCAATGAGAAAGTTTCAAACCAAATTAGTCGGACATATTCAATAATTAATACATTGCATATTGTTTTGGTAGTGGTTTGTTGTACAAGGTGCATATACGATATTCTACTTAAAACACTATTAGAGCAGATGTCTCTAATCAGTGAATAAAGAGAATGCAGCTGTATACTAATTTTTTAAAGCTGAATTATAGTATAGTGTTAATAATTAATACTTTATAACTTGTCATCTTCCTAGTGGTTGTCAATAATACTAGAAGCCGACATAATATCCCATCCAACCACTATTAGTGCAAATCTTGCTTCTCATAGAACTATGCAGAAGTACTGCATATTTATCCTAAAGGCACTGTTTATACAAACACAGCATAGTTCTTCCTTTGTATCCCCCTTTTTTTGTTTAGGCCTGTCAAAGATGGGCACTCCGAACTTGGCAACACATAGTCCAGAGGTTCCACAATAACAGTGAGTTATGTGAAGAAGTTGTTGACTATAGAAATTTACAGCTCAGCCTATTATTATGGCCTTATTTTATATACCATATTTTAATACTTTTCTGTTAAGACTGAGATAAAGCAAGATCCATATAACAAAAAATGAAGCTTTTGTATCTGATGAGGCCAGTGAAGTCCCCTCAGAGTTTATCTAATAATCCAGTACCTCAAGTGTAGATCATTTTTCTGTGTCAGCGATGTGGATGAGTCACAGCCATTGCTTGACCAGTTTGCTCTCTGTGAAAGACTGAGAGGAAGATATCACTCTATGTGACTTTCCTTAGGCACTCTATACATCACTGATCACCTTGTTATGTGGCTCTATAATCTCCTTTATCAGAAAATTTGGGGCACAACTGAGTTCCATTATGTTACAATACAGGTTCTCCTATGTCCTGAGTCTTCACTGACCTTGATAGGGTAGGGCCAAAATGTTGGCAGACCCTACGAACCTTCTATTTCTCCAATTTTTGAACTGTGATCTTAGGTTATTAACCATCCAGAAAAGAAGCTGATTAGTACCCTGCAGGATATGCCGTTCAGCTTACCCTAACTATGTGACTAAATACTTTTTAGTTGTACATTTCAATTTGTATTTTTTCATTTGACTTCTTATACTAGGGAGACTATACGATATTTGGACATGTATGTTTGGATATTTCACTTATGAGTATATGTTCAAGTGGCATCCACTTTAATATAAATGCTTCAATCTTATCATTATTTATAGCTGAGTAATATTTCCTTATATAGAAATACCACATCGTTTTTAATCATTCCTCATGTGAAGGACATCTTGGTTGTTTTCAAGATTTTGCTATCACTCATTGCGCTGCTATAAACATAGGTACACATATATCACTATGATACAATGTTTTCAGATCCTTTGGGAAAATTCCCAGTAGGGGACTAGCAGACTTGAATGGAATTTCTAGTGCTACTCTTTTGAAGAGTCTCCACACTGATCTCTACAATGGTTGTACCCAATTATATTCCCACCAGCTGTTGACAAGTGTTTTCCCCACATCCTCTCCACCACTGGTGTTTGTTTATTTCCTTAAGATAACAATTCATTCTGGAGTGAGCTCGTATCTCAGTGTTGTTTTAATTTGCATTTCACAGATGGCTAGCAATGTGAAGCAGTTTTTCATGTATTTATTTGCTTTTTAATTTCATCTTCAGAAGTGTGTATTCATCTTAGATACCCATTTCTGGATTGGGTCCTTAAATTTGAGGGCAGTGTTAGATCTTAGTTCTTTATATATTCTAGATAGCAGACCTTTGTCTGAGCACTTATTAGTTAGGAAATTTTAAAAATTTGTGGGTTGTCTTTTCACTCTGTTGACAATTTCTTTTGACGTTCAGAAACTCCTCAATAAGAGTTGATCCAAGTTGTTCATTCTTTCAATTGTTTCCTGTGCAAATATATGTTTGTTCATGACCTCTTTGCCTACCCCTATGTCTTCAAGAGTTCCTCCTACTTGCTTTTCCACAGGATTGAGTGTCTGTGCTTTAATGTTTAGATAATTAATTCATTTTGACTTTATCTAGTGCATGGTGATAGAGCTGGGTCAAATTTTAGTTTTTGACATGTATAAAGCCAGTTTGTCCAACACCATTTGTTAAATAGGCTATCTTTCTTCCAGTGAGCTTGTTTGGCTCCTTGTCACAAATGAGTGTGTTTGTAGATGCCTCTGCATCTTCTAATCTATTCCATTCATCCTGAAGTCTGTTTCATTGCCAATACCATGTTGATTTTATCACAGTGGCTTTGTAGCATAGTTTCAAGTCAGGAATTGAGATTCCTCCTGCCTTGTCTTTGTTGGCCAGAATTGCCTTTGCTAATCTAGGTCTTTTCTGGTTCCCAATAAATTTTAGAAATGACTTCTCTAGGTCTGGGAGGTATGTTGTTGGCAATTTGATAGGGAATGCATTAAATCTGTACAAGCATTGGGAGTATGACCATCTTCATGATGTTGGTTCTTCCTATCCAGGAGCATGGAATATCTTTCCATTTTCTGAAATCCTCTATAATCTCTTTACTTAAGGTGTTGTAATTTTCCATGAAAGGATCTTTTACTTCCTTGGTTAAGTGGTTTCCAAAGTATTTCATTTTCTGCAGGGCTACTGTAAAAGTTATTGTTTCTATAGGTTCTCTCTCAGCATGTTTATTATCTCTGCAGAGGAGTGCTATTTATTTTTTGAGTACTGACTTTATATCCTGCTATGCTACTGAATTTCTGTAGCAATTGTAGAAGCTTCTTGGTGGAATTTTTTGGGTCTTCCAAGTAAAGTATTATGTCATCTGCATATAATGATAATTTAACTTCTTCTTTACCTGTTCTTATTCATTTTATTTCTCCCTCTTTTCTAATGGCTGTTGGTAATGATTCCAAAACTGATTCTAAAACTATACTGAATAGGACAGGTGATAGAGGACATCCTTGTCTTGTACCTGATCTAAGAGTTAAAGTTCAGTTTTTCCCTGTTTCGAATTATATTAGTCTTTCCGTTGTTCTAAATTCCTTTTATCAAATTGAGGTAGTGTCCATCTATTCCAATTTTCTGAAGGGTTTTGAACAAGAATGAGTGTTGGACTTTGTCACATGCTTTTTCTACATTAATTGAAATGATCATGTTGTTTTTAGATTTCTGTCTATTAATATAGTGTAGTACATTTATAGATTTTCAAATATTGAACCATCCTTGTGTCCCTGGGATGAGTCCTACCTGGTCATAATATATGATCTTCTTGATGATTTGCTGTATTCTTTTTGCTTCTATTTTTGTATCTTTGTTCATGAGGGAGATTGGCCTTCAGTTTTCTTTTTTGGTTGTTTCTTTCCCTGTTTTTGGAATGAATATAATACTTGCCTCCAGAAATGATTTTGGGAGGATTGCTTCCTTTTCAATTTCATTGAAGTTTGTGGAGTGTAGAGATTATATATTATATACATTTCTTGTATAATTCAGCTGTGAATCCATCAGGACCTGTGTCCGGCGCCGCTCCCGTCCCGCGGAAGAAGACACTCAGACACTCAGCAACGGGTTCAGCAAGCCTTTATCGAGTGGGATGCAAGCCTCTACATGCGTCCGCTACCCGCGGCTCCTACCGTGCAAACATGGCGGATTTCCTGATACAAGAAGCTATATAGACTTTACAGACCAATCACAATTATACACGTGTTTAAATGGCATTGGTAGGATCATAAAACAGCGGGCTTTTCTCTGGATAGGAGGGCCCAGGCACAGCAACAAGAACCCGGAAGCCGGATATGGGCGCCATCTTGGCAGACACGATGGGCGGGGGAGCGAGGAGCGGTCGCCATCTTGGAATGGCTCCCGACAGACCTGGACTTTCCTTTGTCAACAGGATTTTTATTAAATTTCATATGTCATTGGATGTTATTGGATTATTGAGAGTTGTTATATTTTTTGATTCACTTTTGGTAATTTCAACCATTGGAGGAATCTGACCATTTCTTTGTCTTCTATTCTGTGAGCATAAAGATTCTGGAAGTAACTATTGATAATCTTCTGAATTTACACTGGGTCTGTGGTGATTTCACCCTTTTGATTCCTTATTGCTTGTATTTGAATTTTTCTTTCTTTTTTTTTTTTTTTTGATGAGGATGGCTATAGGGTTATCAACTTTATTTAGTCTTTCAAAGAACCAACTTTTTGATTTGTAGATTCTTTGAACTGTTTTCTTCATCTCCATTGAATTAATTTTCTCTTTAATCTTTATGAGTTCTTCCCGTCATTGTGCTCTGGGTTTGGTATGCAACATTAGGGTATGTATTTGTTCCTTTTATGTTTCCCCAATGTGTGAACTCATAGCTATGATTTTCCCTCTGAGAACTGCTTTCATCGCATCCCAGAAATTCAGGTAAATTGTACCTGAATTTTCATTGAATTGTAGATATTGTTGAATTTCTTGTTTAATTTCTTCTTTGACTCATTGACTGGTGAGTAGTGTGTTGTTTAATTTCCATGAATGTAGCGGGTTTTTCTGGTTTCATTTGTCCTTTATTTCCAGTTTCATTGCACTGTGGTCAGATAATAGTCATGGAGTAATTTCTGTTTTTTTGCATATACTTTCTTGCATATGCATGACCTATGGAGTAATATGTGGTCTATTTTAGAAAAGGACCCATGTGTAGCTGAAAAAAAATGTGTATTCAGCTGTGGTGAGGTCAACCCTCTATATATGTCCTCCAGTTCCATTTGTTCCAAACTATGGTTCAGTTTTGCTACTTCCTGGATAATTTTTTTATCTAGTTGACTTATCTTTTTGAGATAAGGGGGCATTAAGGTCTCCTGTTAAGACTGTGGTCTTGGATGTTAGGTTTTTCATATCTATTAAGATTTGTCTTCCATAGTTGGGTGCTCCTGTTTTTGGTGCATAGATATTTGCATTACCTGTTCCTCTTTAATTTTTTTTGTGTAACAAATATATAGTGGCCTTGCTTGTGTGATTTGATCCTTCTTGGTTTTAAGTTGAGACTGTCTGAGAACAGAATTGCTACTCCTCTTTTTTTCTGAGGTGCTGGGGCATGACTTTGAGCCTGTGAATGTCTTTTGAATTCAGTGTGTTTCTTGCATACAACATATTGTTGGATTTTGTTTCTTAATCTCCTTTGGTAGCCTGTTTGTCTTAATTGGTGAATTGAGTCCATTTATGATTTTGTTTGAAATGTGTTGAATTATGATTGTTATGATATTTACCTGTTGTTGTTTACTCCTTTTTATCCTGTGTTTAATTGTTCGCCCTGTTTAGCAGGTTTCTTCCATTCTTATTAGTAGAGTTCTGGTCATTGTGTTCTGTTTCTAGAACATTTTTCAGCAGCCTGTGTAGGGATGGCTTTGTCATCATGAAATTCTTTAGTTGTTCTTTGTCTTGGAAGTATTTCACTTCTCCATCAAACTTGAAAGATTGTTTTGCAGGGTATAGCAGTCTGGTTTTCATAGATGATTTGATGAACACTGGTACATACTCTCTTTGCCTTCATGGTTTGTGTAGAGAAGTCGGCTGTAATTCTGATGGGTTTTCCTTTGAATGTGATCTGTCTCTTCTCTCTAACAGCTCTTAGTATATTATTCTTTGTTGAATTTCTGGGATCTTGACTATTATATGTCTTGCTGTGTTGTTAGCTGGGTTGAAGTTATATGGTGTTGTGTGTGCTTCAATTATCTGAATGTTGGATTGTTTCCTCATATTTGGGAAGTTTTCTGCTATTTCTTCTGATATTCTTTTTATATCATATGTGTTGACTCCTTTATTCTCATTGATGCCAATTAATCTCACATTGTTCATCTTGGCGTCATCTTGCAGGTGATGTATTGTTTTTTCCTTCATTCCTGTTGTTTTTAAGAGGTCCTTTGTCACATTTTCACTAGCGACAGCAGCAGCTTTAAGATCTGAAACTGTGTCTTCGCTTTCACTCAAACGGTTTTGTATACTTGTGATTGAGATTTTTTGTTCTTCTATATCTCTTTGACGCTGCTTCATGCATTCTATTTCTTTTCTGTATTGCTCATTCTTGGAATCCATCATATCTGTTCTACTCTATTTTTTTTTAACCAATGTCTTCTTTAGAGGTAGCTATTAATTCTTTTTCTGCACAGTTTTTTTTCAAATTAGTTTTCCTCTATACATTTCATGAATTGATTCTCTATTTCTGATGCTGTGGTTTCAAAGAATTCTTTTTTATTTCAGAAATTATTTGTGCTTTGAATTCCTCTTTACCTTTCTGCTGTTGTGTCTTTGCTTCCCATGCTGTTAATTCATCCATTTCAGCTGGAGTTTTGCTCTCTGCAGTAGTTCTGGTTGGGCATTCCAATTCCCCCATATATTTCTGGATTTGATTCATTATTTCAGATGTTATATATTCAAATATTTCTTTTCTTATTTTGGGGTTAATTCTGCTTTGAGTTCCTCTATACCTTTCTCTTGGTTTTTCTTTTCTTCTACCTCTGTTAATTCATTCATTTCAGCTGAGCTAGTGTCCTCTGTACTTATTGGTGGAGTTGATGCCTGAGATTGCATTTTTTCTTCTTGTGTTTGTCATTTTGTATAGCACTGACTATTAAGTTTGAGAGTATCTGGTTATTCCTGGGCTGGATTTAGCTGTTGTGTTCAGTTCCTTTTTGCTGTCGCTGTTCTGGTACTACTGTGAGCCTGTGGTTCCCCTGTTTTAGGTTCCTGGTCTGAGGAGCACTGGGGAGCACAGAAAGTCTCCCTCACACCAGGCCAGGCAAGGGTGGATTAGGTGCAGGGAGAGTAACAAAGGTTCTCACTGCCATGGAGGGCTTAGGGGCAGGGGTTTGGGGAGTTGCCAGGCAGTCCCCTCTCAGGCTGATCACTTGCTCAGAGGTCTTGGGGCCTGGGGCTCCGCATGGTATGGAGTGAGCAGGAAGAAGTGAAAGGCTTTCCCACACACTCATGGAACCATACTTGCATGGATCGGGTGCCTGGAGAGTTGGAAAAATTCTCACTCACTGGGCGTGCTTGTGGGCAGGAGCTCTGGATATCAGGGTATGCAGAGATAGAAGCCAAAGGCTCTCCTTCAGAGTCACCACGTTCTCACTGAACTGGAGTTCTGAGAGAGTAGAGAAAATTCCAACTGACTCTGGGGGCTTGGGGCAGATGCTCTGGGGAGTTGCTGGGCAGGTCGGTCTGGATGTTTCAGGCTGGTCACTCAGTTGGCCTGCAATGTATTAATATTAAACTGTCCTACTAACCTGTTTTGGAATTGTCTCCTTGCTATTTCTTTCTTAACAATAAAATTAACAAGAAAAGAGATTTTTGGTGTGTGACTTTCAATTTCTTTTAGTTTAGAGTCTCACGCATTTGTTGAGGATGGGCTCAGGGCTTGAGACTACAATTTGCTCCTTCTTTTTCACATTTTGTATAGCTCTGTTCTCTGAAGTTTGGTGTAGAGATTTGGTGCAGTTCTTACATTAGCACCTGCCAATGTTATTACCCAAGAGAGATTATGTAGTAAAGGCAGTTAAAGTTTTATATTTATAGTACTACAATTGGCAACACTAATACTGGCTAATGAGATTTAGCAGTTGACAATCTTTTGTAACTAATGAGTTTGTATTTTATACAATAATGGCAAACATTATGTCTGCATAGCTAAGTAGATATTAAATCAGGAACTTGTATTTAAATCAGTTTCCTTAGGTAGTTCT
>PVKA01047974.1:0-14025 GCA_004027165.1 Ctenomys sociabilis
TAATTATTGAATCTTTGATATAATTCAGCTATAAAAAACCTGTAAATATAATTTCATGTATGCACCTTGTACAGTACCAAAACGTTATGAAAACAGTTTGCAATGTATTAATTCATCGACTCTGTATGGTTAAGGTGTCTTGAAACTGTCTGATTGACATTTGTATTTTAATAAAATAAAAATAAATGGAAAAAAAAAGCTGAGCTGTAAATGGATATGGTCGACAATTTCTTCGAATAACTCACTATGGTTGTAGAATGCTGGACTGTGTTGGATTGTGGTGTCGAGTTCAAGCACCTAAGTTAGTTGAATGTCAATGGAGTGCCCACTTTTGACAGGGGTAGACAAAGGAAGGGTTGTAGAAAGAAAAAATCAGGATGTGTGTGTATAGACAGTACAGTCTATCACACTGTGCTTCTACATAATTCTATGAGAGGCAAGATCTGCACTAATGGTGGTTGGACAGGATATTATGTCGACTTTTAGTACTATGGTCATCCACTAGGTAAATAATTATTGAATTTTTGATATAATTCAGGTATAAAAAAATAAGATAAGTAAGCAACTACCCTCTTAATTCACTGATAAGTGATATCTGCTAAAATAATATCTGTAAATATAATATCATGTATGCACCTCGTACAATACCAAAACATTATGAAAATAGCTTGCAATGTATTAATTCATTGAATATGTATGGTTAAGGTGGCTTGAAACTGTCTGATTGACATTTGTATTTTAATAAAATAAAAATAAATGAAAAAAAATAAATAAAAATAAAAATGTACCACCCACAAAAAAAAAAAAAAAAAAGGGTCCGAAAGGGAGCCATGTGGTGATGAAAGAGCTTGCAATCTTGAGAGCAACAGATTAGCATCCAAATCCTAGTGAGGCTCTATGCTTGCTGTGTAACCTCAGGCAAATTACTTGACCCTTCTGGGCCTTGGTTACCCCATCCGTAATTTGGGGATAATAATTGTATCTGCCTCAAGGGCTGTTCTGAGGATTTAATTAATTAATCTATGCAAAGCGCTTAGCACAGGGCCTGGCATGTTGTAAGAGATCAATGCATTTTTTTGCTTTTATTATCAGTGATTAGCCAAGAGCTGAGAGGGTTGGAAGAAGCAGGCTCATTAACTGTGGGTGAGCAGTGACAGCTGACAGCCAGATGTGGAAAGAAAGAGAATTCAGAATAATACAAAAGCAGATGAGGTACAATAAAGGATATTCATATTGATGACCCCAAGTCATCAGGAAAAGGTTAAATTGCTCCCAGAATGTTCCACTGGATGAAACAGACTTGGAATATGTTTAGAAATATTTCCAGTAGAAATAATCTAGATAATAAGAGTTTGAGCACTTGAAAAAAAATATAAATTAATTGGACAGTGAATTTACATGGGAAGTTTTCATTCCACTGCAAGTCCAGTTAAGTGTGGTAAACAAGTCAGGAATTTTGTAGACCCTCTGAGGGACCAGACAGAATGTGACATTCTTTTTTATTTTGTTTTATTTCATTTTTAATTTTTGTTTTGTATTTTAGGACAGGGTCTACAGGGTCTCACTACACAGATTGGTCTTGTAGTGATATGCCTGTTTACAACCTCCCAAGTGTTGCTATTACAGGCGTGCACCACCATGCCCAGTCTCAAAGGCTGTCTCAGCATGCCCCGGGGACAGGGCCAGCACAGCAGACAGGGGATTGAACCCTGGCTACTGTGTCTGTGTAAGAAAGTGCTTTAGTCTGCTGAGCTATTTGGCTATCCCAGCATTCTTTCTGGAACTGCTGCAGTCAGTTTATGGCCTGTTAGTTGTGGGGTCCCCTCACCCAGGCTAAGATGTGGTAGCAGCTCCTATCACTCCCAGGCTGTGCATTAAGTAGGAGTGATGTACCCACTGTCTTGCTCCTAGCTGTCTTTGGGAGATGGGTAGCAGGTACAGGTGAATTTGCAGTCCTCTTCCATAGCGTGTTGCTGCTTGCTAATACTTATAGATGCTCCCATGTATGTGTGTGTGTGTGTGTGTGTGTGTGTGTGTGTGTGTGTGTGAGAGAGAGAGAGAGAGAGAGAGAGAGAGAGAGAGAGAGAGAGAGAGAGAGAGAGAGAGAGAGAGAGAATGTGAGTCAATGAATGAATGGCTCCAGAGCCTTATTTGGCTAGTGGGTTACAACTGTGAGCATGAAGATTCCTTTGAAAATAAAAACCATTGCTGAGCATATGAAGCAGCTAATCTTGGGGGACTTTCATAAAAACAAGATTTTAAAACCTATCACCATAACTTTTAAATCTATTTTGACTCTGGTAGCATAATGATCCCAAATTCATTTGAAAGCTCAAGCTTTATCTCAAAGTAGACGCATGTGGAGACTGTTTTACAGTTTGCATGAGGCACCTTTTCCCATTCCATGCTCACAACAGTCCATTGGTGGCAGTAGTGCTATTAGAATACGGTGACTGAGAAAAATACATATGGGCAAAAAGTAACTATGAATTCAATAGCACTTTAAATAAATTATTCATAGCTGCATCAATCTACATTAAAAAATACAGCACAAATATGACCAAGACACATTATTTTAATATAATGCCATTGATAGCTCCCGTAATATTCCTTCTTTGCAGTTGAACACACCATAATTATTTTATTTATTCATTTGTTAACTAATTTAATGCCTGTCTCCTTCACTATACTATACTCTGAATGCCATGTGACTAGGAACGATCTTCATTTCTGTTCACTGTTAGTTCTCCAAGGCTCAGCACACTGCCCAGGACCCTAGAGATTCTTATTAAATATCTGCTAAATAAAGGTGTGAATAAAAGACATAGTTAGTTGCTCATGCAGCCTCTGGGCCTCTTCACAGATTTGGTGGAACTATCCCAATGTGAGCTTTCTTTAGCCCTCCCAAAGGCAAGAGACAATCCCCTTGTAGGAAGAACTGTGTACTTATCATGGAGAGGGTGAGGCATACTGGACGTGTTAAGCAATGTCAACAGAATAACATATTTAATAACTTTTTTAGTCACTGGAGTGACAGTATAATGTTGGAGTCAAGATTGAGAGGCTGTGCAAGAGCTGATTACAAAGCCGAGCGTGGTGGCGCATGCCTGTAATCCCAGCACTGGGGAGGCTGAGGCAGGAGGATTGTTGTGAGTTTGAGACCAGCCTGAGCTACAAAGTGAGCTTAAGGCCAGCCTGAACTGCATAGTGAGACTCTGTCTCAAAAAGACAAAAAAAAAAAAAAAAAAAAAAAGAGCTGATTACATGAAGGGAGCATGCTAGGCAGACGGAGCTACAGCAGCGCAGTCTCTGCAGTGCGAAAGAAGAATGAGCCAGAAGGGGATGGAAAGCTTGGGTGGCTACTGAGGGCAGCGATTATACATCATTGGCCTCTGAGAGGGTTTATAGCTCTTGAGATGCAACACTTAAACCAAGCTTTATTTCATTTTCTTCTCACTCTCTCTATCTGTATCTTTCTCTCTGTCTTTCTGTTTCCCTCTGTCTCTCTCTCTGTCTCTGTCTGTCTGTCTGTCTGTCTCTTTCTCTTTTTCTCTGTCTCTGTCTGTCAGTCTTTCTGTATCTGTCTTCACCTGTGTCTGTCTGTCTATCTGTCTGTCTCTGTCTGTCTGTCTCTGTCTCTCTGTCTGTCTCTGTCTGTCTCTCTCTTTGTCTCTCTCAGACTCAGGCACTGAGCTATCTCCCCAGCCTTCAACTCTTATTTTGAAGTGGTAAAGCATTAATATGGGACTCTGTTCAAAAGCCATGAAGGCTGCACAGGGAAAAGTGTGCCTTTCTCCTACCTAATAGGCCTGCATCCTCAGCCTAGTGTCCTTCTCCAAGACAGCTGCTATTACCAGTTCTTAGGGTGACATTTTAGCCAAGTTTGCAGATTCTGTTATATTGGTAGGAAAATCAGTATTTTTGTTTTTTATCCCTTGTAGATATACCAGAAACATCTTGTTGACCATTTTTGATCATATCTTTATATGAATATGTATATAGATGTATATTTGCACTTGCACACATGCATATGCACAAGTTTATCTCTCAGTGAAATCAGGCACCAGAGTGATAGTTGGGAAAATGTCCCAACTATCAGGCTCCTCATCAGGCCTGGGTCTGTTTTCATCCCCATAGCTCTGTTTCTGTGTCTACAGGACCAGAGCAGGATGCATTCTTTAATGTCACTGTGATAGCAGAAGTACTTATGCAAATAGAGTCGCAGAGGCCATTAATTTCCTCAGCACAGAATTCTAGCCAAATCTTCCTTGGGAGAGAAAGTGAAGGACACATTACAATTCTACCCCAAGAGATACTTGTGAAGAGTTAATCAGATGCAGATTGGTTCATCAAATAAAAGGAATCACTGATATTAATGCTTTGGCTGAAAATTGTCTCACCTTGAAAGAGTAATCAAAATAACTATCATTTATTGAGCACCCAGTAAATGGCAGGCTATTTACATACATTATCTCATTTGATCTTCACCATGACTCTAATGAGGTAGGTACCAGGGCAGTGCCCATTTTGGAGATGAGATTATTGAGGCTTGACAAATTAGATAACGTTCAGCCTAAAATTTTATAGTGAGTAAGTGGTGGAAACTGTTCCATGATTATTTTATTTTTTATTTTTGTCTTTTTGAGACAGGGTCTCACTATGCAGTTCAGGCTGGCCTGAAGCTCACTTTGTAGCTCAGGCTGCTCTCGAACTCACAACAATCCTCCTGCCTCAGCCTCCCGAGTGCTGGGATTACAGGCATGCGCCACCACGCCCAGCTTCCATTACTTTTTTTATTTTTATTTTCTTTTTAGTACTGGGGATTGAACTCAGGATCTTGAACTTGCCAGGCAGTTGCTTAAGCCATGGAACTATCTCCCTGGCCTAGTGGTGGAAACTAGATTGACCATCAGGAATGTGTCAGGTTTCGTTAGCATCATGTTCCTTTTTTGCTAACTTCATCAGGTTTCCACAATCATACTTTTCCCTTGGGCAATTGTATCATCAACCAATCCTAGTAGCAAGAGTTTGGGTGTATTACAGATCTGCTCTATGCTAGAACTTTCACATCTATCCAATCTCCATGACCTTCAAATCTTAGCTTTTTGTTCCATCTTTGACAGGAAACTTTACCTTGCTGACAGATTTTACATGGGCTTTCAAAATGGGCCTTGGGTCTGACTCTTCACCAGTACAAAACAGCACTATATTCTTGTTGTTTCTAAGTGATAAAGAATATTCTAGTAATTAGGGTTCAAATCCTCAAAGGAGATTATTCCTGTGGTATAAATCAGGAACAACGGTGTAACAATTTAGGGTATAGGGAAGAAACTAGATTTTCAAGAAAGAATCCTCATAAGTCCCAGGTCTCCCTCTTTTTAGTTGTGTGTCCTTGCATAAAGAAACTGCAAAATATTTGAGTTGCTCACATGTATGGGACAATTAGAATGAGAATACACAATACTCCAACTTGCATTTAAAGCAATCAAAAAATTCCTCAAATTTGGCAACAACAAAACCTACATATTCTTGAAGTTGAATAAATCCCAAACAAGATAAATCAAATGTTATCCATTCCAAGTTATAGGAAATGTAAGACAAAATACCTTAAAAGCAATGAGAGAAATACACCTTAACTTTATGGGAAAAAATTAAATCATAGTTCATTTCTCATCTTAAACCCTGGAACCCAAAGCCTTGCATGCTTTACAACTGTGTTATACCCCCAGTCCTGGGACAGAATTTCTCAAGTGCAGAAAGAAAAATATAGTCAACCAAGAACTTCATATTGAACAAAGCATCTTTTAAAAGTAAAGAGAAAAGCAGGTCATTTTGAGATAAAGCTGAAGACAAGAAACAAATGGCTAAAGAAATTTGCTTAAACAAAAAAGGCATGATGGAAGAAGGTATCAGGAAATATCAGAAAGAAAATAGAAAGAGTAAAAATATACATTGATCTAAAACTAGATGTTTTAGTTTCTAAATTATGATACACAGGTAGAGTAAAAAACTTAACACTATCTTTTAACACTGTTAAGGTACTCAAAAGAAATATTTAAGGCAATTATATAATACCTATATGAAAGTAAAAGGTCATAAAGGAAAATCAGTTTCCTGTACTTGGACTAATGACATGATGCTAGTGGATCATGATGATTTATATATTTAAAATTCTGCACAGCAACAATTTTAAAGGTTGTGCAAAGTGATACACTTGAAAGTACTACAGATAAATAAAAATGAGATTCTAAATAATGTACAAGTAGGCTATAAATGGTAGAAAAAAAGAGAAAATAAAATTAAATGGTATACCTAAGTCTTAATACACTGGTTGTTACATTAAATGTAAATGGTCTAAATTAATCACATGAAAGACAGAAGTTGTATAGGTAAATGGATGCAACTTAAGACTATAATCTTAAGTGAAGTAAATCAGATTCAAATGTGTAATTGTTGTATCATTTCCCTAGTGTGAGGAAATGAAGGAGCAATGACCAAAATGTACAACAGATATTATGAAGCTGAAACAAAACAAAGTACAAGCAACTGTATTTTCATCAAACTACAGTTATAAAACACGTGTCAAAAAGTGACAAAGTAGAAGAAGTAAATAACAGTTAAACTTAGTGGCTTGAATCTTTATTTGTAAACAATTAATAGACCAACCAGGCATAAAATCAGCAAGGACATAAAGAAATCAACATGAGCATCATTTGTAGACTACCCAAAAACAGTAGAATGCACATTGTTTACAAGTGTCCAGAAGACATTGATTATTGGAGACACATCTGAAATCAGAAAAGAAGCCACAGATAATTTTTTTGATCATATATGTCTCATGTACATATTAGGTAATGCTTAATGTAGGGAAATTAATGTATCTACCACCTTAAGCTTTTTTCATTTCTTTTTTTATAATTTTATTGAGGAACAAATAGTAATGAGACAGCTTCAAAACTGATTAGTAGGACAGTTTCAATAATAAATACATTGCATATTGTTATCTTAGTGGTTATTCATTGTACAAGGTGCAGACATGATATCCTGTCCACAAACACTATTAGAACAAATCTTTTTATTCATTGAATTAAGAGAATGTAGCTGTGTATCTATCCTATTTTGAATATACAGATATAAAATGGCCATTCATTTGTATCTCATTTTTGTTTAATTTTCTCAGAGAAGAGTATTCCATTGTCATTTCAATATTGTAGGTGCATGAATTCAGCAAAATATTCCAATATAGTCCAGTAGTCCATAATAGTAGTGGGTTATCCACAGGCCTGGCAATGTCTGAATCTGATGACTTGAACCTTTTACAGTTCAGCACATTAATATGACTTTACTTTTTGTACCTCATTTTTATACTTTTCTGCTGGATGGTTAAGACCAAGATAAAGCAAGACCTATGTAACAAGAAATGTAACTTTTGTATCTGCCAAGGTCAAATTCCCTCTGGATTCATCCAGAAACCCTGTACTGCACTTTGTAGATCCTTTATCAGTGTCAGCTATGTGGATAAGTCATGGCCATTGCTTGACCAAAAGATTGTTTCTTTTCTTTTCTTTTGTGGTACTAGGGATTGAACTCAAGACCTTGCGCTTGCCAGGCAGGCACTTATTCTACTGAGCTATCTCCTCAGTCTCTCATTTCTTTATATAAGTACCTTTAAAGTCCTTTCTTTCTATTCCTTTGACATACATAATGCATTACTGTTAATTACATTTATCCTACTGTGCCACGCAACATCAAAGTTCATTTCTCCTACCCACTGTAACAGTACACTTGTTGCCCAACTTCTTCTGATTGCCTCTTCTTGATATTCTTTTATAATCTTAATTTCTATAAGTCTTACATTTCAAATTTCACATATAGCTGAGATCACATGGCGCTTGTCTTTCTCTCTCTGACTTACTGCACTTAACATAGTGTCCTCCACGTTCACTGATGCTGTAAAAAATGAAAAGATTCCATGCTTTTTAATTCCTGAATGATATTTAAATTTTTCTTTATCTAGTCATCTGAAGATGGTGCTGAGGTTGCCTCATATCTTGGTTATTGAGAAAAATCATGCAATAAATATAAGAATGCAAGACATGCTTGTTCTGTTTCCTTTGTGTATATACCCAGTAGTGGGATTGCTGGATCATATGGTAATTCTATTTTGAGTATTTCTAACAGCTGTTTTCCATAGTGGCTTTACTAATTTACATTCCCACTGATAGTATATGTGTTCCTCTTTTTTCATATCTTGTCAGAATTTGTTATTATTTGACTTTTTGATAATAGTAGTGAGAGGAAGTGGCATGTCATTGTGATATACATTTACATTTGCCTGATGGTGAGTGATGTTGAGCAATTTTTTATGTGTCCCTTACTCATTAGTACATCTTATTTTGAAAAACATCTCTTCAGATAATTTGCCCATTTAAAAAATTGGATTATTTGGTTGGTTTCTATCTTAGTTACTTTTCTCTTTTTGGTAAGACAAAATGTCTAATACTCAAAGTTAAAGGAGGGAAGGGTTGTTTAGTTCACATTTTACAGAGCTTTCAGTACATAAGCAGCTGGCTCCAAGGCAGGATGCTACTTGGCAGAGGATCAGCAGTTCATGGTGAAGTACAGCAAAGTCAACAAGAGAGGGAGAGGCAGGACTCTTTCTGTCCCTTATAGTGTATGCAAGCTATCTGCTCTAGGGCACACAAAGCACTCACTCCCTTATTCCCAGAGAGAACTATGCCAATCCAGTCAGTGGGCACATATACTAATCATACACAGTTAGTGCTGCATCACATACTCTAAATTGAGCCACCTCTGATAGCATGGGCTTTGCAGGGACATCTACAGACAAACCATGACATTGGGAATTGAGTTGTTTACATTTCTTATATATTCTGGACATTAATCCATTGTCAGGTATATAGATGGAAAATACTGCTCCTCATTTTCTTGGTTATCTCTTGCCTGTCTTGTTTGTTTCTTTGTTTACGCAGAATCTTTTTTTTTTTTTTTTGAGGTTTGATACAAGCCCCTTTGTCTATTTTCCATTTTTATCCTGTATTTTGAGTATCATATAAAACAGTTTTTTCCAAGGGCAATGTGTTGGTTAACTATGATGATCGATTCTATAAGTAGAAATTTATAGAATTTATAGAAATTTATAGAATCCCCAAACATCAGAATATATAGAACATTTATTATGAGAAGTGTATTGTGTACCATAAAACAAACATATAATAAATTTCAATTTAAAAAAATTCCGAAATTCAGTTTTTTATACTTTTGAATTGATATTTGTATTCTGTGGGGAAAAAAATTTACTCAAATTTTACAAAGGGTGTTCTCTCTTCTTAATGGAATCAAACTGGAAACCAATGTCAGAAAGGTTAGAAAAATCTAAGCATTTAGAGACTATGTAACTTACTTCTGAATACTCATGGATCAAACAGGAAACATCAGAAGTAATAAAAAGTACACTAAAATGAGTAAAGTAAAATATACTATACCCAAATCTGTGGGACACAGCTAGAGCAGTCCCTAAAGATAGATGTATAGCATTAAATGCAAACATTGGAAAAGAAGAAAAGTCTCAAACTAGCCATTTAAGCTCCCACTTTCAGAATCGTAATAGAGGAAAATTAACCCTGGGAGCCTGGAGGAAAGTAATAATAAAGACAAAGACAAAAATAAGTGAAAAATTGTAAAGTAAAAATTGACACAAATCATTGAAGTGATACATTTGTCTTTGGAACAGATCAGTGAAAGTGATGTCACCACAAAAATAGACAAAAATGTTGAAATCAGTCGTGAGAGGTCATGTCCTGGCATACTCTGCAGATACTACAACTATAGCAAGGGGCTGCTCTGACAAGCAATATAGATGAGATGGACTAATTGCTTTGGAAATGGAAATATCCATAAGTCACTCCATGTGAATTAGATAATTGGAAGAGAACTATTCTAATCTGAATTAGATAATTTGAAAGGACCTATGATTATGCAGGGAATTTATATCATAATTAAGATCTTACAGAAAAAAATGTGATGGTTTCATTTAAGAATACTATGATGCATTTAAAGAATAATCAATACCATCTCTTCACAATCCTTTCCAAAAATAGAGGAAAGAATACTTTTCAATTCCTCATACAATTCTAGTATTACTCTGTTTTCAAACCCAGGTGAAGATGCTACTAACAAAAGGAGAAAAGTACAGACCCATATGCCTGCTAAATATAAATGCAAAATTTTTTAATGAAATATTAGCAAGTAGAGTTTAGCAATATACAGAAAAGAATTACACTCT
Organism: Ctenomys sociabilis; assembly: GCA_004027165.1. Lineage (NCBI taxonomy): Eukaryota > Metazoa > Chordata > Mammalia > Rodentia > Ctenomyidae > Ctenomys > Ctenomys sociabilis. Next base: position 10,307 of record PVKA01047974.1, read on the forward strand.
GTGATGAACTGGCATTCATGCAAGACTAATTTAATACTTAAAAATAAATTGGTGTGCTGTGGCGCACACTGGTAATTTCAGGTGCTTTGGAGGCTGAGTCAGCAGGAATACAAGTCTGAGGCCAGCATTGACAATTTAGTAAGACTGTCTCTTAAAGAGGAAAGAGGGCTAGCATTGTAGTTGTATAACAGCCCTTACAGTTGATTCCCAGTATCAAAAAAAAAAAAAACAAAAAACAATTAACGTACTCTGTATTATCAACAGTATAAAGAGAAAAAAATCATATGATCACATCAATGGGTGCAAAAAAGGCATTTCATAGAATTTAACCCATTTAAACTTTTAAGGAAGTAAGGAACAATTCCCCCAATTTAATAAAGAACAGTTTTAAAATGCTGTAGCAAACATGATACCAGTGAAAGACAAAATATTTTCCCTCCAAGATTGAGAATAAGATAAAGAGATCTACATTCATAACTCTTGTTTAACTTAAGATTTTTAGGGCTGTGGAGATAGCTCAGTGAGCTGGGGTGGTAGCTCAGCAGAAGCACTTGCCTGACAAGCACAAGGGCCTGAGTTCAATCCTTGGTTCTGCAAAAAGAAAATTTGGACATATTCAGTCCAATAATGACAAAAAAGAAAATAGAAGTGTGCAAATTTAAAAAGAAAAATAAACTATTCCTATTGCACATGACACGATATTCTGTGTAGAAAATTCCAAGGGAGCTATGCAAAAACTCCTAGGAGTGAGTTCACAAATCACAGAGTATAAGACAAGCAACAAAAATCACTTATATTTGTATAAACTGCCAATAAAAATGTAGAAATCAAATTATTAAAGATTTCATTTCTCTCCAAATTGATATAAAGTTTTATTTTCATTCCTGCTAAAATTACAGAAGTGTTTCATGTATATATGGAAACAATTATTCTGAAATTTAATAAACAAGAATAACTAAAGCAATTTTGAAAAAGAATGGAGGTATCATTCTGTTGTATTTTCAAGCTTATTATACAGATACAGTAACAAGGCTATTTAATTTTGACAGAGGAATAGATTCATAGCTCAATGGAAAACCTACATATAGCATCATAAAGGTTCATACAACTTATTTTAAAATAATAACATTGAATAAAATAATAACATTTTCTTTACATTGGTTAGGGATCTAAAGTTTAACATATCAGTACTTGATGGAAAATACCTGTTCCGTGTTACATTTAAAATATTTGATTTGAGACAGTAATGTAAATTGCACTCTTTTCTTCCTTTCTTTTTTTGGTGCTGGGGATTGATCTCAGGACCTTGTACTTCTCAGGCAGGCATTTAAGCCACTGAGTTATCTCCCTGACCCTAATGATAACATAAATAATAATAAACTACTAGTAATAAAGTTATGTAACATGATACTTTTTTTGATTTGTGAAAAGTGAAATGTTAGAATGTCCATGTAATGTATAACTAGTTTCTTCTTATTAATAATTTAGGTGATGGGCATCTTGGTTGTTTTCAAGGTTTGACTATCACAAATTGTGCTGCTATAAACATATACAGTGATATATGTACACCCTCCTGCGAAAATTCACAGGAGGGGGATAGAAATTGTTTATTCCTATTTTTAAAAATATTTTTCTTCTTTTTTCTTTACATTGGTTAGGCATCTAAAGTTTAACATATCAATACTTGATGGAAAATACCTGTTCCGTGTTACATTTAAAATATTTGATTTGAGACAGATAGTGAGGTTAAGCTCAACTGCCTATGTTATAGGGTAATAATATCATTAAGATTTTCTTCTGGAAGGTTAACAGCTTAAGTGTGCAGACCAAAACTTACAGAAAAAGAAGGGCTGCAAGATCAGCCAACATTTTGGCCCTAGGATTTCAAGGTCACTGAAGACCCAGGACATAGGAGAACCTGTGCTGTAACATCATGGAACTCAGTTGTGTCCCAAATTTTCTGATCAAGGAGAATATAGGGCCACAGAGGAAAAGGATAGATGATGTAGAGTGTGCCTGAGGAGAGTCACATGGAGGGAAAACATCCTCTCAGGCTTTCACAGAGAGCAAATTGTTCAAGCAATGGCTGTGACTCATCCACATGGCTGATACTGACAAAGGATCTATAAACTGTGGTACAGGGTTCAGGGTAAATCCTGAGGGGATTTGACTGAACTTGTCAGATGTAAAAGTTACATCTTCTTATTATATAGGTCTTGCTTCATCTTGATCTTAGCCATCCAGCAGAAAAGTATGAAAACATGGTATAAAAAGTGAAGCCATGTTAATATGCTGAACTGTAAAAGGCTCAAGTCAAGAACTTCTGACATTGCCAGTCCTGTGGATGACCCACTAGTATTATGGACTACTGGACTATATTGGATTATTTTGCTGAAATCACACACCTACAATATTTAAGTGGCAATGGAATACCCATCTCTGACAAAACTAAGCAAAAAAGGGGATACAAATGAAGAACCACTTTGTATCTGTATATTCAAAATTGTTAGGATAGATATACAGCTACTTTCTCTGAATTCAATCATAAGAAATATCTGTACTAATAATGTCTGTGGACAGGATATCATGCCTGTATCCTGTACAATGAATAACCACTAAGGCAACAATGCACAAAATAAAGATAGATATAGTTACTTTCTCTTAATTCAATGAGAAGAACTATTTGTAGTAATAATGTTTGGACAGGATGTCATGTCTGCATCTTGTACTGTGAATAACCACTAAGAAGACAACAATATACAATGTATTAATTATTGAAACTGTCTCACTAATTGGTTTTGAAACTGTCTCATTGCTATTTGTTTCTCAACAAATAGCAAATTAATTTTTCTTAAAATTAATATAAAAATACTTTAGACTAGTATACCACATTTGTTATGGTTAATGAAATGAAACATTTTTAACAGCTTTATCCCACCCATCTATAATTCAGATTTCCCTTGTTTTTACCAAATATTCTTTTTCTGCTCTGAGATCCCATATTACTGTTAGTTATTACATCTCTTAGGCTCTTTTTGCTTGCAATACTTACTTTTAAATTGTTACCTTGCTATTAATGAGTATGGCAGTTTTGAGAAATTCTGGTCAGGGATTTTGTAAAATGTCCCTCACATGAGATTTAGCATGTCCCTCACATGTTTTTTCCATCATTAGCCTGCAGTTAGTGGTTTCTTGTAGGAAGACTTCAGAGATAAAACGCCACTTTTTCACATTACATCAAGCGTACATTGTAATAATATGATAATGCAATAGCATTCTTTACTTGGTCACTAATGAGAATAGAACCCAAGGCCTCTTTTATGCTAGGTAAGTGCTCTACTACTGAGTTATATCACCAGCCTTTCAAAATATATTTAGTTGTGTGTGTGTGTGTGTGTGTGTGTGTGTGGGTATGTGGGTGTGTGTGTGTGTTGCCAAAGAATCTGGGCCTTGTTCATGATAGGCAACTGCTCAGCTACCAAGCTATCTCAGCTCTTTTTACTTTTCATATTGAGAGAATATCTTGCTGAATTGTCCAGGCTAGCCTTGAATTTGCAATCATCCTGCCTCAGCCTCTGTTTAGCTAGATTTAAAGGTGTGCTCCACTACACCTGAACAGCACTTTTAATGTTGACCTTAAATCTGGGGAAGAGGATGCTGTTCAGGGCTTTTTTTTTTTTAACTTTTTAATTTTTAACCCATTATTAACTTTATTGAAA
>PVKA01047975.1:0-14039 GCA_004027165.1 Ctenomys sociabilis
AAGTTTAAATGTGTTAGTTGACTACAAGTTTTATGAATCTACTGAGTGCTCTGCATTTCAACTATCATACTTTTAAAAGATCATTCTACTTAGAATGACAAGTAATAGAATTATTATTATTATTATTGTTATTGTTATTATTATCATTATTATTTTGTGGAACCAGGGATTGTACTCAGGGCCTTGCACTTGCCAGGGAAGCACTTATTCCACTGAGGCATCTCCCAAGCCCCATGGAAGAATTATTGAATTTGGGAAAATGCACAGACACGCACACACACACACATGCATGCAAACACACATTATGAGATGTGTCTCAGTTACTTTTCTCTTGTTGCTGGGACAAATACCCGACATACAAAATGAATGAAGAAAAGGTTTATTTATTCCCAGTTACAGGAGATTTCAGTCCATACTAAACTGGCTCAAAGGCAGACTACCACAGGGCACAGAACATCCTTTCATGGTGGCAGCAGAGAGCAAAGAGCAAATGCAGAAGTAGTAGCCAATGATGGCTACAGAGAGTCAGTCTCTGTCTCTCTTATATTAGATTCAGGCTCTCTGGCCCAAGCTGGGGAAGTACTCACACCTATAATCCCAGCAGTACTAAAATCCATAATCCCAGCCTTCGTTCACCTATAATCCTAGTAGATCATGAGTTCATCTCAAACTCTATAAGTGTCTGCCCCATGACTGTGTGAGGCTTTGGGGAGACAACTAGATACAAACCATAACAAAATGCCTGGAATCACAAAGGGGTAGACCAGAGGTTTATAAAGAAGAGGGTTTGTTCAAGCTACTACATGGAATTGAATGAAAGGATGAGCCACACACTAGAATGAAACAAATGTCTCATAGGTGCAGGTGATTACACAGAAACAGCAGAGAATGACAGAGTGGTCTCAGCAGTAATTGCCTGGGTTGCTATCAGTGAGTGTCTAGCTGGCATGCTGACCCTTAATTTACTCATCCTTTACAGCTGTTTCTTAGACTGTGGTCTACATCAGAATGATCTGATGGGGTAGTAAAAGATGGTAGCCTTTTGGTACAACCTTCAGAGATTCCTATTGAGTAGATCTGGGTTTGGACATGAGAATTTACATGTAGAACATCTTCCTAATAATGCTGCTAGAATTTTTCATGTCTAAAGACATATTGAGAACACTGTTGTGTACCCTTCATGCTTTTAGGCCTTTATGGATTTTTTTTTTTTTGCTCAGGCAGCTGATGATAGTGAAAGAGAGCCATGAAATGGTTTAGGCCAGAAGCACAGTGCATCCTCAGGGTCATCATGATTCATGAATGCTTTCAACCCCTCAGTCTGATAGGGTTGGAAACTGTACTGATGCCCACAGCAATCCAGTAAAACCAGTCAACACCTTGGAGTCCTCCATGCATAATGGGCCAGAGAGAAGACAACAGATGAGAGATTTAACAACAACAACAAAATTCAATGTGAAAAGTAGTTTTTTAAATTTTTCTTGGACAGTGGTAACGCGAAGGAAAACAAGTTTCACGTAGGAATGAGCTGTAAAACACTGTTCAAAAACCAGAGAGATAAATCCCAAGAAGATAAAGACACTAATTTTTTTGAAGTCAGTGGTGGTGACTTACAACTCAGGTAGAGGCAAACTGATCTACAAAATGTGGAACAGTATGCTCCAGTGAGATGAAGGGTTAAAAGTCCAAGTGTGGCAATAAGAAAACTAACTCTGAGAGGCATTTTGGGAAAGAAGTACCAATAGGAACATATGGTTTGGAGTCTGAAGGTAAATTAAAACTAAATTAGAAAAATCCAAGGGCTTGGGAGATGGCTCAATAGAATAAGTGCTTCCCTGGCAAGCATAAGGGCCTGAGTTCAATTCCTGGTTCTGCCAAAAAAAAAAAAAAAAAAAAAGTGTTTGAGTGTTTAGGGGGAAAGTTTTTTTAGGTGCTGAAAGGTTCAATGTCCAAAACATTGAGACAATTAATTTATAAATACGGTTTCAATCATCTTTCCTGAGACTCATTGTCATGAGTATATGGAAATTAATTTTAATAATTTCATTGTATCTCTGATACAATAAGAAGAAATTAAAATTTGAAGAAAATTAGTTTTAATTTTTATTTTTCAACAAGTTATTCAAGGAATTTTTATTTATCATTACTTTTTTTGTTTTTATTTTTTGTTTTAGGGAAGTGTCTACAGGGTGTTCAGTCTCACTGCTAGATAGGACTCGTAGTGATCTGCCTGTTTACAGCCTCCCAAGAGCTGGGATTACAGTTGCGGGCCACTACGGTCAGTCTCAGTTGCCATATCAGTTGCTGTCTCAGCACCCCTTGGGGGCGGGGCAGGCACGGCAGGCCAGGGATTGAACCCCCTCAGCCCCTGAGCCTGCTTACAGATGCTTTAATCTGCTGAGCTTTTTGTTCATCCCTATCATCACTGTTTTTGTACACTTATATTTTTTATTTTTTATTTTTTTTTTTTACATTTTTACTGGAACATGTTGGCAGTAAATGATTACATTCATTGCAGGGGATTGACACATACACATAACATATTTGAATTCCACTTTTTCTCTCTATCACCTTCTTATTTTTCCAGCATCATGACCACATATTTTTCTCAGGTCCACTTATATTAAGTGAATTTGATCAATAGCTAAAAATATTTGCAAAACTATTTTCTGGCTTTCAAATAACTTGTCTAATTTATTTTTGCGTGATATAAAGAAGCAGTCTTGACAGCACCATGAAGCACAGATAATATCAATTTGATTCCATTGTATTTGTGTAGAATTTATTTTCTGACATGCTATATTGGGCAGAACAAATTAGTTCTGCTGATACATCTCATGAAAAAAGAAAGAGCTAGCATTTAATTTTAAAAACAACCTGAAGATTTTATGATGTATTCCACTTTAAGCCATATTTTTAGAAGGCAAAACTGAAATTGTCTGTTCAACTGCATGAATGATCTATGGTTTATGGTGGTGAGAAATATCCAAAGCTATGGTGTGTTCTGTGCCTACCTTTTAGGGAAGGATAAATTTATTTTGTGGGGAAAGGGGGACAGGGAGATAGCTCAGTGGCTTAAATGACTACTTGGCAAGCACAAGGTCACAAGTTCAATCACTTGTAGAAAAAAAAGGTATTTTTAAAAAGGAAAAAACAAACAGTCAAAAAATGATGACAAGAACAACATGAAACAAAGCAACATAAAACAAAACTAATGCTACAGACTTTCAAAACATGACTAGTAAATTAACAATGGCTGCAATATTACTTTATTTTTTTGGTGGTACCAGGGATTGAACTCAGGACTGTGTACTTGCCAGTAAGGCACTTATTCCACTGAGCTGTCTCACTGCCCCCCCATATTGTTACCATCAAATTTGTTGCTCAGATTAGCAGATAGAGGTAGGCACAATTGATTAAACTATCAAACATTAACTCTTCCTTTCAATAAACCTCAATTTTTCCTTGTACTTTTTCCTTGTTATTTTTCAATTTATTTTAAATAGAGTATAATAATAATTGATGGTTCACACTTAAAAGAACAAGATGAAAGGTATTCAACCATGGTTATTATATTGCACATTGCTGTTCTCAATGTAGTTACTCAGATAAGCATACATGGAGAGAGTTTTTAGAAAAAGGAAGAGGGCTATGTAGTTCCTAATATAGAGGAGATACTTTTATTTTCCTTTCAAAATGACCTGAGCCTATACGGTTGACGAATCAGAGACTGCAGAAGGAGCAGAGGCTAAAAATGCAACTTAGGAGTCGAGTTCAGATGTTTGGAACAGGTAAAAGAAAATCAAGTAGACTTTGCTGATAAAACTATTCTGTATGTTTTTATTTTAACTAAAATTACATACTACTTGCCACTTGTACAAGGATGAGGCTGGAAATAAGAGGACTCGCTTTGGGATGGGAACTTGAGAAGGTTTAATAAAAAGACTTTTGGTTTGCAAGGGTTAGAAACTCATGCAAATGTAAAGTTTTATCAACATGCTGGTAACAAAATTACTGTAATTTTTATTTAAAGACTTCTAGTTAGATTATGAATTTACTGACAGCTTAGGCTGCGCCTCTGAGATACCGATCGCTGCATTTGAGATAGCACTGGGAGATGGATGTTTGGATCTACTGTTGCATTTGTTACCCAAAATCAAAATCAATTTCCCCTTCTTTAAAGAAGTGGGTGGAGTGGCCCTCACTTCACTTCTCTGCTGTGGTTCAGAATATTCTATGGCTAAGCCATTTTCAGTAAAATCTGAGTAGAAATGGGCTGTACACTGGAAGACAGAAAGAATCATGTGCTTCATTTCCAGTTTCCTTTCTTTCTTTCAACTTTAAATCAGGAATAATAAGTGTGAGAGCATCTTAGACCCTGAAAGGAAGTCAAAGTATTGAAAATGACATAGCATTAGGTTAGACGCAGTGCCAGTCATAAACACTGTCATTGTAAAATATCACCTTTGCACTGCATGAATGATCTTCTATGTGAAAAACGTTTTTTTGTTTTATGATAAGTGCTATATTTATTGTCTTTTTATAGTAGGTAGAACTCTAAAACCCTTTTCAAAGCTTCTCATCAATACACTGAATGAATATTTATGTAATGTTAGAAGTGCATGCCTGGAGCCTTTTTGAAATGTAACAATAGTAAAAAGCTCCTCTCCTCAATATCTCTCCCCTCAGGGAACTTGTATTCTGCAGAAGAGTTAACCAGTGAGAATATAAGCAAGTAAAAATATAAAATTTGTTAAATTAGTAATATAGACAAGATATAGTAGAACAGGAGACAACAAACATTAAGTACAAATTGAACTTTAAGATAATGTGTACAGGAAATAAAAAGATAATGCACCCTCATTAAGAACTTAATTTCAAAACTAAATCTTGAAATAATGAATGAAGAAACCATGCCATTTTAGGGTCCATACAGACGAAAGTCTTTGTGTTAGGCTTACGAGTGCTTGTCCTGTCCTTTGGTACAGCAAGGAAATAGAGCTGGAGGTGAGTCGGGGAGGGGGATTATTGTAAGGGCTGCTATGGACTGAGAACTGTGCCATGTGAGTCAGGGTAGGGACTGTGGCTGTTACACAGAAGACAGCAAAGAAAGCAGTGGAGGGCTTTTAGCTGGTGGCAATCATTTAGGTGAAAGCTGGTGTTCAGTGGGCTATGTCATAGAGGGGATATATTTTAAAGGTGAAATGGGCCAAGTGTAAGAGAGAAAGGAAGGAATGAAACATACTGACTGATTTGGTGCAGGTAATTAGAAGATTAGAGTCACTGTTAATTGAGATAAAAAAAAAAGAGTCTAACTGCAAAACAAAAAACAGACACCAGCAGTCAACAAACCTACCAACCAAACAACTGAAAAAACAAAAGAAAAATTCTTAAAAGTAACCCTGGAGTAAGAGTTTTGAAATGTTGAATGGCTGATCCTCTTGTACTAAAGGAGCAATTCTGCAGTGGGGAATTCTGCTAGGAAAGGAGATAGAGCTCTAGAGTGTAAGAGAAAGAAAGAGACAGAGAGGTAATTGAAGGCGTCAACAGAATATAGCTGCATTTTGAACATAAACCTGGATGAATTCCTTGGGGTAAAGCTAGTCTGGTGGCAAAGAGCTGTGGACGCACTCAAAGGTTTTGATAATGTGAGAACAATTAAAAGGTGACGAGGCAAGTGGGTGAGCAGGCAAGAAGAAAGTGAGGGGCTGCTTTCTGTTATCCAGGGTTCCAGCAGTGAAAATGAACCAGAACATTTTCTAGAATTATTCCTTCCAGTTCTGGGTGTAGCAGAGAACACAACACACAGATGGGATTATAGTCTCCAAAATATATGGCCCATCTTAATGGAAACAATAATCTAAGGATGTCAGAGGTGAAGTGTCAGAGGAACTGGTCTGTAATTAAGCATAGAATTATTCGTCTTGATTCAGATAGGCAGTTGGCCACTTTGTTCTGCACTGAATCTAGTCCATAAGGTGGATTATCTGAATTGTTATACATTTATATATTTTAACCTTCGCGTAATTATCCGTGCATAGGACACCTTCCTTAGGTAATGAAACAGAGTAGTCTAGTTCTCTTATCAAAAAGAAAGCATCTCTATCTTCAGGAAATTAAGAATAAATTCTAAGCTTTGATAACATCCCTATAAAATGACATACTTTTAATGATACTCAAAGTATCATTTGTTATTATTTGTGAGCTTCCTAGATCCTATATAACTCAAGTATAAACTCATTAATAGTAAACCTTTTTCCCCATCATAAGTTCAAGATTTAATTTACCACTTTAAATGTCATAAAAACTTTTGTCCATTTATTTTGCTTCTTTCACTTGAGGTCATGCAACTTAAATAAAATAATTTTCCTGAGTTTTTCAAACACAGTTCTTCCCAGCTACTCTATTTCTTTCTGTTTCCACAATACTAGTATTGTTGAGAAGAGGATAATTAAAAATTTTTTAGCCAACTCTTTAGTTCTGAGATTTAACACTTTTGTATCAGTCACTTTCTAATATCATGTAGCTCAATTTGTCCTTATTCTAAAGCTGGTACTGCTATTTTGGAAACAAAAATAATACAGTGATTCAGAAAACACATTGCAATATAGGTTACAGTTTGCTGGTTATTGTCCTTCAGCGCTACTCATATGCAAATATTGAGATTTTTTTGTGATTCAGTATTGTCCAAAAATTATAAATTAAATTATAGTTATTATAAATTTTGTCTATATAATGTCCTCACTATATTTATTTCCTCATAAGTTTTAACCACAGAAATGATATACATGAAAACCATGTCAGTTGTACGCTAACTACATCAGTCTGCATCCCTGAAGTCACCCATACACTTTGCCAGTGTTTCCACATTACACTGTGATTTATTTTATTCCTTGGGAAGGAATACTGACTTTTCCTCCCTGTCTACCAGGAGCTATAACATCCCCTACCATTCTTTTCATGGTGAAAACTAATAGCATGTTTAAGCCTCACTGACTGAAAATTATTAAAGCAGAAGTTAGAATAACAGTTTGTTAAAATTAAGTGCATGGATATTTTTTCTATTATTTTACAATTGTCTGTAGTTCTGTGAGTGATTTTACATTTTATGCACTGCATTTATTTACAATTTCACAATCTATTTTTAAGGATGGGATGAGCTGGTGTGTTGAAAGTACTTAGGGCCAGAGAGAGCTCAGCAGACCAAGTGCCCACGTAGGCAAGCATGGGGACCAGGGTTCGGTCCCAGCAGCACCCATGATCGATCTGGGCGTGGTGACACAGGCCTGTAATCCCAGCACTGGGGAGGCTGAAAACCTGAGTGCCATTATGAGTCTGAGCTGCATAGTGAGGCTCTGTACAATAACTAAATAAGTAAACAAATAAATAATAAAAAAATAAAGTGCTAAGATTAATTTCTCCCAGGACATGCCTTCTTAGTGTACTCAGTTTGTGAGAAGTTTCAAAGTGCCAGTGTATTAAGCAAAATGTTCTGAAACAGCAGGCAACTGTGGCTCTGCCTTTGTTCTCTGAGAACAATAAACATGGGTCTAGCAGATGAACAGTAATCCTATTGATAACATTTACCCAAGGCTAGAAATAAAGTGTACTCCTTTCTTATGCAATCACAGAATGAAAAGAGTCTTGTTTGATAAATATTGAGCTCCACTATCTCTTTCAATATTTACCTCTGATCTGCTACTATTGCTTTTTATCATCTGCTAGGAGAGTTAATTTAATCCATAGTCACTATTTTTATTTGCAATAAGACGATATATATGTGAAGCATAAATGGATTCTGACAGCTCTCATCTAGCATTATAACTCAAAATCAAGAGATGATAAAATAGGGTGGCTGACAGCCAGAGAGATGAGGACTGGCTAATTCAGCAACTTTACAAGGCATTCCTTGTTGTCTATGGTGATAAAAAAGAAACGTAGCCGTATGTATGAAATAAATAAGCTTCCTTAGCCTTAAAAAGTCCAGAGTACCAAATGTCAATATTGTAGAATCACTCCAATTATTTACATATTTAATGATTGTATATACTATCCATATTATAAATGTAGACTTATATTATACCTATATTTGATCATTATTACTTTAAATTTAAGAAAAGTTGTGTAGTGACCTTTGAGTTTTCCACATAAAAAGTATAGTTCCTACATAAGTAAAATGACAAAAAATGATGAATTATGAACAATGGCACTAGATATTCTAGCATTTTGAAAAAGTAGAGATTTGGTATTAAAATTTATCAGGGAGCTAGTCTTCTTTGAAGCTGCTACCCAATGTTGAAAATAATACAAGTAAGAAAATAAAACAAACACTGTAAAAGCAAAGTCCTTAAAACTGGATTGTGTTAAAAATGAAGTCTGTGGACATCTAAAATCCTGCTCCCTGCTGCAGAATAAGGTGGCATCTAGTACACTATGTGTTTAAAAATGAGCACAGCCACAAATGCTAAGTATGAGAATTAAAAAACACCCTATATTTGATTATGTTAATAAAAATATGAGTTGCCTTGTAAAATATGAAATTGAGTAATTGATTCTCGGCTTTAAAGTCATAATAATTAGAGCTACGATCCCATAGTTCCAGTATAGTTTCTTTTGTCTTAACAATGATCTTTCCTTGTATCACTAATAACTGATGGTGTCTAAAAATTGTGTAACTGCACTGCATTTCAAATACTGTGATAAGCTGTAATAAGCACTTTGTATTGTTTCATGTGATCCCCACAATGATTTTTTAACATAAAATACTATCATATTTTTATTTCAGAATGGTAAGGTACCATTTACATCATTATTTATTGAAAGTCATGCAGCCAGAAAGTGGTAGATAAAGAATCTAAATTAAGTCAGCTTGGGCGCAGAAAATATCAGTTTAATCACAATGCTGTTGTACTTCTTAGGATTTGGTGTAAATTTGGAGACTGTACTTAGTATACATACAAAATTATGTGCACATTTATGACCTTTATTTATTGAACCATGAAAGCCAACTATGTAATTTAAGATATATGCATGATCTACAGGGTCTCACTATACAGATCAGACTTGTACTGATCCTCCTGTTTCCAGCCTCGCAAGTGATGGGATTACAGGTGTGTGCCACCATACCCAGTTTCAATTGCATGCTAGTGCGCCGCGGGGGCAGGGCTTGCAGGGCATGCCAGGGATCGAACCCTGGCCACTGCGCTCCGCCTATGCAGGCACTTTAGTCCACTGAGCTATTTGGCTGGCCCTTCAGATATACTGTTTTAATATATGATATTTCAGTGAAAATAATGTACCATTTTAAAATACATTTTCATTGCAAAATAATGTTTATTTTTCCTTCTTTTTTTGATTGACCCCTTTAGATTTTTGATAAGAAAAAAAGAGAATTAATTAACAGTAATGGTGATTATAAAAGGTCACAAACTTTTAATGACTATTAGAATGGAAACCATGAAAAGAAACACACACTGCCCAGGAATGTCCAGCTGTCCTAAGTCTTCTGTTCCAACATGTTCTGGGAGCCTTCATAGTCTCACTCTATCTTTCACAAAGGGTTCCCTTGCATCTCTCATCACTCTCCTACTATAACTTGTCCATAAAAAGATCATTGGGTTTTGTTTTTGTGGTACTGGGGCCTGAATCCTGAGCCTTTGCACAGAGGTCCATTTCCAGCCTTTCAACATATTCTTTTACTTTATTTTATTATTTTGTGACAGGGCCTCATTAAATCTGTAAGTGACCCCGACTGGGCTCCAGAATGTGATCCTTCTGCCTCAGCCTCCCAGAATCCAGGGGTTACAACAATGAACCACTACATGTGAGAGGTCTTTCTGCAGTAATAGTTGCATAGATCTTACAGCCAAAATCCTTGCCACACACAAGCCAGCAGAAATTGTATTTTACTTAACACCAGATTTACCATTACAAGTCATTTCTTTGGTTCTCCATAGTTGAAATGAAATGACATGCCTGTGTCTCCTTCCCTGAATTTCTGGTTCAGAACAAAAAAACTGTGGTGAGCTAGCTTTTATATAGCACAGCTATTTGTGCACTTCTCATGTAGTTGGCAAGTGTGATAAAGTTCTTTATTCAGCCCAGACTTCTAGGCATGTGGATAAATCAGTGTGTCTGGGATTTGTTGCAAGAATCCTGTACTTTGATGATTTCAGTTAAGGGCTGAAATAATCAAAGTATAGCTAAAAAAGATTTGAAACAGAAGAACATCATAGAAAAGAAAAGATGCTAAAAATTACAAAGTTGGTCTAGATGACATAATATCCCTGCTTATAGATTATTTTATTGATGTTTGAGCATTTTAGGAAAAAATGGAAGAGAATAGCTTCAAGAAACCAGCATTCATGCTTCTGGAGTGACAAATGCCAAATTCTTTCTCTTTTTCTGTCTCTGACAGAGAGAAGCACTTAGCATATTGGTAAAACAGGGTGTGGAATGAAGCCTTTTCAAGAACAAATGATACACAAAATATGAGTAGTTTGTCTATTTAATGTAGCAAGCATGTCAGCCAGTGTTCAGAGGGATTCATTGACACCAATTTTAACAGTGAACATGCTCCATAGCTATCATAAAATATAAACCCAATCAAAATAAAGGAAACAGTCTCTTAAGATATAAGCTATTCACATGAGACCTTTTTCAACTTTAACATACTGTAATCTGTTAATTTGAGTAATATAGGTATCTCAGCTAATGTTAGATGAATTTGCTTAATTAAGAGTGAACTGTAAAGATATGCATTCTTTGAAATCTAAGAGCAGTACTTAAAAGACAAGTAAAGAAATAATTGCACTAGATTTATAAGTGACTGTGGAGATCTGCTGATAAGAAAGCTTTTAAATAAAATGTGTGACTCTCATTATGTTATGTGAGCCATAAAAATCCTTTTTGAGCTTCTAAAACCAGCCACTTTGTGTTTTGGATTAATCATAATCTGATGTGTATTGAAACATTCCATTTAATACATTACTGCTTAGCAAGATCCAAATAGGTTAGCCACTAGAATAGGGTTTAACACTGGAAGATCCTTTTGGATTGGAATTGTTTGATCTAAGCTTAAGTCAGGTCCAAATTTATGGATCACAAGAAAGAAAGAAAGAGAGATTGAGGGAGGGAGGGAGGGAAAGAAGGAGGAAGGAAGGAAGGAAGGAAGGAAGGAAGGAAGGAAGGAAGGAAGGAAGGAAGGAAGGAAGGAAGGGCCGGTCAGATAACTCGGTGGACCAAAGCACCTGTTTACGTAGGCACAATGACCTGGGTTTGCTCCCGGTATGCTGTACTGGCCCGACCCCCAAGGCACACTGAGAAGGCAATTGAGACTGAATGTGGTGGCACAAGCTTGTAATCCCAGTCCTTGGGAGGCTGAAAATAGGAGGATCACCTCGATCTCAAACCAAACCAAAGTAGAGCTAGCTCTTCGTGCTTTCTCTCTGATGCATCAACGCACTAGCAGTGTGGTCCATCTAATTTATATTTGTGCTGAGTCTAGGCTTTACTGCATTTTAGTTAAATTCAAACCTCAACCAGTTTCAAATATTCATTTTATAAAGTAGGGAATAATTTTCCATGGACATGTTCATGGGATTCTCCAAGAATCTCTTTAGGCTTTATAGCATTGCCATCGGTTCTTGGGAGTGGTGGAGCTTGCACTTAGTCCTCCAAACGCCTTCCTGCTTTCCTCGTGTAGAGGTGGCACCCCAATCCATTTCTCTGCTCCCTTTGCCCTCCATTCGCCATCTCCTTCCCCTCTGAGAACAATCTACACACGACTTTCTCTTTATTATCTTTTATTTTGCTTTTATCTATTTATCTTTGTTTTACTTTGGGTTTCTCATATAAATGGAACAACATGACTTTTGAGCTTATGTGTCTGATTCATTTCATGCAGCGTTTATGGCATTAAGGTGCATGCACTTGCCTACAAATGACCAAAGTTCATCTTTCTTTATGTTCATCAAGTACATTCAGCACAAAAGAGAAAGAAATCATTTGAAGTTTTGATTATAGCCATTCTTTCTGGATTAAGATGAAATGTGCTGTCCGCATTCTTTTAATTTCTGTTTCTCTAATGACCAGAGATATAGTTTTCTCATGGTGATTAATTTTTTTTTTTTGTATATCTTCAATATCGATGCAGTCACTACATGGACTTATATTTATGTTTCCAGATTTCAGCAATTTCAATTAAAATTGTAACAAATTTTTTTTTCACAGCGTTTGAGATGTGTGTACAGTGAAATGTTTGGGTCATAGACTATGCACGTCGTACACTTTAATTATAAGTTTTATAAACAACATGTGATTTTTGCATTGTACAGGTAGTATATATATATGTATGTTACCTACATAGTTTTCTCTCCTTTTTCTTTATTCCTTATTACATTTTAGCTGTTTTGCTTTGTCATCAGATTCTCAAAGTTTATAGTAATTATTTCTAACATGAACCTGATTTAGATGAATTCTTTCAGTTTTGCTTCATTTAAGGGTGATCATTATTATTTTTCAATTTGAAATATGTGGATATAGACTGTGCTTCTGCAATGATTTGCTTTCAGCTATATTGCATTCTGTCCCTTGACCTCTGGCATTCAGCTTTTGAATTTAGAGTAATTAATTTTAATATTGCTGAGTCTTTCAAGCCAAACATGGCCTGCTCCTGGGCCTCCTCCCAGCAGAATTATATTCTGTGTATTTTCTCCTTATGTTTCTTTGGTTATATTCTTGGCTTTTGTGATCCTTTGCTTGACATTCATAATAATTCTTACACCTCTGACATATGTTTCATCACATTTCAATAATTTTAGATTTCATTTCAAATATTACAGTAATAGTGATTTCTATTTTCATTACAATGACACAGCAGTTAGATGAGGACCAACATCACACTCTGTCTTATGCTACACAGGTGCTTTTGGTTTTTAAGTATTTTCAGTGCTTTGTTCTGAAATTTTTCTCCTCGACTATCTCCTCCTATCAGCTACTCTTTGTATTGTTCACATGACAATGCATGTACAAGGTGGTTTACAAATATCTTCTTTGTAAGACAGAATTCATCCCAATTAGACATCTATTAAGTTATCATCTGTGCATCTTTTGCCACAATGCAACCAGATGTACATAATTACATTTGAAGAAGAAATTATCAAAACAACAGGTAGACGAAATTTCATCCACAAACTTAGATTTACAAACTCTAATCTAACCCATTTAGTTTCTCGTAATTTCAATTATTGCCTTTTCCACATCGGCAGAATTTGATGGTTTTCTTTTAAATTTTATTTTATCTTATTGAAGAACAAATAGCAATGAGAAAATTTCAAATCAAATTAGCAGGACAGATTCAATTATTAATAAATTGCATATTGTTTTCATAGTGTTTTCTTGTCATACAAGGTGGATACAGGATATTATACTTACAGACACTATTACAGCACATGTCTCTAATCAACGAATTATGAGCATGTAGCTGTATACTTATTTTTTAAAGCTGAATTATAGTACAGTTTAAATAATTAATATTTTCTACCTTGCTATCTTTCTAGTGGTTATCCATAGTTTAAGAAGCTGAAAGAATATTCTGTCTAAACACTATTAGTGCAAATCTTTTGTCTCATAAAATTATGCAGAAGTACTGTATATTTATCCAAACTGTACTGTTTATACAAACACAGAATGGTTCCTCCTTTGTATCCCCCTTTTTTCTTTAGACCTGTCAAAGATGGACATTCCATTGTCATTCAATCATTATTGGTGCTTGAACTCAGCAAAACAGTCAAACAAATAAAGCAGTTCACAGTAATATTGGTTTATCTGAAGAAGTTGTTGACAGCTCAGCTTATTATTATGGCCTTATTTTATATACCTCATTTTTATACTTTCCTGCTGGATGGTTAAGACTGAGATAAAGCAACACCTCTATAACAAAAAATGTAGCTTTTGTCTCTGATGAGGTCAGTCAAGTCCCCTCAGGGTTTATCCTGTAATCCTGTACCTCACTCTGTAGATCCTTTGTCTGTGTCAGC
>PVKA01047976.1:0-14036 GCA_004027165.1 Ctenomys sociabilis
TTATTAAGGAGGGAAAGAGCAGTAAATAAAAAAAGAAGTAGGACATACCACATACAGGTACAAATTTCTTGTGAATGTATTATAATCATGTATATTTAAAATGTACCAATAATATAAGAGTTTTTTTTAAACAAAAAATATCTCATTTGATTCTGGGTAAAATTTAGAGATTTGATCAAGAAAAGAAAATCATTGATAGCCTGTGTACCATACATGTAAGTGAAAAACATAGGTAATTATTAAACATGTAAGTAATTAACGTGATAAAAAGAGAAATTTTTCTTTTGGGGAAAACAGAAAATAGGAGGACTTCACTTGAAGGGAATACTGAACAAATAAAAGATACTGGACAAAAATGATTTTTATGAGAAAATAATCTTCATAGCTGAGCCAATCTATGAACTAGTTGACTGATTTTCAATGTTTTGCTTCCTTCTCTTCAAAAGTAATTTTAATTACTAATTATCCATGTTTTTAAGGCTCTTACTCTGTATTGACTTGAATCAGCTTACTGTATCAGAAATATTTTTGGTATACAAATTCATAGTTTTATTCAATCCATAGCATAGATTCCTAGGTTTATTATGCTTAGTTTTTAATTTCTCACATGTATATATACAAGATGGCTAAGGCAATTGTCCTAAAAATTTCCATCAGTTTTTTTTTTAAATAGCAGTTAATGGTTAAAATTCTCACATTGACTAACTCTCTATACTGATATCTGTGAACTAAGGAACTACACTGAGAACAGTGATATGTGATACTAAAACCATGCTTGAAATATCTGTCCTCTTGGTCTTCTAACTGTGTCATTTTTAATTTTATATTAATTATTACTATAGTCTCTTTAAAGTAAATTTTAAAGGTAATAAATGACAATGAGAGACAAGAATAAAGATTTTAAGTTTTCTTGAAATCATGGGGTAATATTCAATATATTTCATCCTGCATAACTATGTCTGTCAACCTGAGCAATAGATTTGGTGATAAAAATAGGTAATATATCAATCATTGTCAATCAGCTCTTCTTGTTTTGAAAATCTGTAAAGTATGTTTTGTTATGTTACTGTTTCTGTCTTGTTTTGATTAAAATAAACAAATAGATAAAACCACATCTCTCCAAAAACTATATTAATGTAAATTTAACTTCAAATATAAAAGAATTAGATGTAAGACAAAGTATTAGTTGTTGCTTTGTGGACACATAATATTGGTATGTAACTGATACGGTGGAGAAGAGTTGTCATTATCAAGGGTCAAGACATGGAGATCGTTCTGCTACAAAGAGGCTAGTTGCTGGAGTTTGAAGGGCTGAATTAATGTTACTATATTTTATTGCAAAACTATTTATTAATAGATATTAGTATTTATTAGCATTTATATTAATAAAACCCAATATCAAAAATATATAAATATATAAATAAACACATAAACATTTTGAAGGATATCATTATTTAGCCATTATTTGTCCTTCAGAAACTTCAAACTTTGAATTTTAGCAAAGTTTTTGATCTTTTCATTGAATATTTTTCTTCCACAGTATTATCTATACTTTCTTAACATCACTGCTACCATCGCATTCAGATTTGGCAAATTTGGAATATATGTGTTCCACAGAACTGAGATTTCAACTCTGCAGTAAAATTTATAGCAAAACAGTATTGTTTTATACTGATTAATGGACAGTTTACTTTCTCCTTGGTTTACAAGGCAACATTTGTATAGAAGAGTCTAATGCCAGCAGCCATGTCAGTGTTTTGTAAGTATCCTAGAACTAATTTGTGAAATAACCACTGCTGGGTTCTATTACCCTAATACTTTAGATAGATATAAAAATGCCAACATGGTATCCTGCACACTTCACTGCACACTTATGTGGAGCATAGTACCAACTAACTACCATTCAATTTATTAGAGTCCAAATTCATGGCTCTATAGATCTTCATGGTAGGAGGAATAAAAACCTGTACGAAGTGATATAATGTTGTCAGTGAAGCTTTTTTTTTTTACACAAAGACCCCTTAATACCTATTGCATCACACAAGTCAAGCAATCAAGCTCAGTTCTTTTATCTTATCTTTCCTCAAAGTTGATCATAACACATAGTTTTTATCCAGTTTTTCCATTATCTCTTTTTTTTTTTCCGTACCAAGGATCGAACTCAGGACCTTGTCCTTGCCAGGCAAGCACTTATTCCACTGAGCTATTTCCCCAGCCCTCAGTTCTTTTATCTCAATTTCCCTTCCTCGGATGAATTAGTGACTCTTGAGACAGAGTTGGTTCTTTATTCAGCACAGGCCTCTGAAAGAGAGTGGATGGCCCTTTCCTCAGATTGTGGATGAAATCAAAATAGAAAGCTCAGTAAGTATTAATTGATTGAATAGATAAACAGGAACTGAGAGAAAGCCCATAGAACAGTAAAGAAGACGTCATGGAGTAGTTGGAGGAGCAGACAGATTTCAAAGCTTAAATGGGAAGAACAGAGCTCGACTACACATTTGGAATATTCTACACTTCATCATTGATTCACTCAAAACACTATATAAACTTGATTTATCAAGAAGCATTTTTGATACTCTTTTGCATCAAGTGAATTTTCATTTTCAAATCAGAAACTCAAATACAGAATGTAATGCAGTTCTTGATTCAGCACAGCATTAGGTTAAGGAGACAGCTGTGGTCACTGAGAGTTGCTATCATGAACTGCCCTATGGTAAACTTATACTGATTGTTTTATCTGCAAACCAGTATGCTTTTCAATGGCTAGTTATTTGTTCTCCCTCCTACCCCCAACAAGTTTCCACAACCCATTGTTTTCCATCCACAAGATTGTACAAGGAAATACCACCCCCAGAAGTTATTTGCCCCTTGGATGTTGACAATGAAAACCTTTAATTTTTTTGCATTTTTGCTCCCTTTTGAAGAACAGCTCTGTATCCTTTCTTTCAACTTATCTTTTCAAATTTCACCAATCTTGGTTGCATTTCTAACATGAACTTTAGAAGGGAGTGCAATAGTGGTTTGTCAACTGCTACCTTCTAGTTGTATTATGTTGAACCATAAACCCCCAAATCGTTATTCTATGAGTTTATATGCTTTGGTGAACATAATATAGCACTAGAAGGAATATAAAATCATTCAGAGGTTAAACTTGATGTCAATAAACCTAGTTGACAGAAGAAGCTTAATATATTAAGTTTCATATTGTGGGCAGCAGAGCATGCCCTACTGTGATCCCTGAAAGGTGGGGGTGAGAATAGGAACAAGTAGCTGGGAATGGGCGGAATCTGGGATGCAGAAGACCACCAGCTGGCTACGGAGCTGCCAGTGGAGAAGACAATGTAGGACACAATCCAAAGGGGTTTCAGTTGCAAGCTGCCCTGATGTGAATTAGGATCCTATATGATGGAAAGGAAAAATGCCAGAAGTCAGCAGGCAGAGGCAATGCACACAGTCAGACGGGTGGCAGCCTTAGAGTTTTGGGTGGTTCATTTCATTTGGAAAAAGATTCCTGCCAGTGGCTGGAGGGAAGGATCCAGGATCCAGTTGCCAAATTACAGGGAATTTCAAGCACCAGGCACCATGACAAGGCCCTAGTCTATTGGGCTAGAGTTCAAGGAAAGTCTCCAAATCCAGCAGGGAAACTTGAGTACTAAACTGAAGCAGAGCTGGAACCCATCATGCTCCGTCCCACCATTAAAGGCACCATGCTGAGACTAGATGGACAGGCCAATGCTCACTGCAGGAAAGCCAGGCTGATGGCCACAAGGCTTGTGTCAGACTTAAATGAGGTCTTTTTAGATCTCATATATGACTTCATCAAAACTGACACAAGATTGAAACAGAGATATGCAAGGGCTATAAGCATAGACCTTGCTCATGAATCAAAGAGGACAGAAGAGGACTTTTAATTAAGAAGCCTTGAAGTTTGTCTATTTAAATTTATTCTCCTCTTTGGTATGAAGTCACTTGAGATTTTGGATTAACCACTTTCCTGGTCTATTAAGTTAAGTATGAAATCATATCATTACTGTTACTCTGTTCTAAATGGATGTGAAACAAATAAAAGGTTCCAATCAGTTATTGCACTGTTTTGTTTCAAACTGCGTAAAGAGAGTGGCAGAGCCTGAACTGGGAGCTCCTTTCTGATGTGAGAAATTCTGCGTAGTGGTACTTGTGGCATTTTAGCAATGATAGTGGTGATTTGACTCCTCTAGCCTGCACCACATCTCACCTGAGCTGCTGCTATTTTGCGCTTCCACCATTAGAGTTTAGCACCTCTGAGATTCCTTTCCTGCGATGTTACCTGAAAAGCAATTTCTAGAAATACATACTAATTTGCATGTCACTGTATTATTGCAACTTCTCCTCCCAAGTCAGAGACTCAGCAACATGGGAAAAAAGACCTTGGAGTCGTGCAAAAGCAGTGTTGAAAGGCAGCAAAAGATATGGAAAAATAATATGGAAAGTGTTAGAATTTACCTTCAAAATTGACACTGCTCATAATGATAATTAAGACAAAGGGAGAAAAAGATTGAACACAAGCTTAGGCTAGTCTGAGATGTTACTTAAAAAGCAGTCTTGTGCCTGGCTGTTTTGTGGAAAGTTGTTTTTTTTTTATTGTTGTTCTGTTTTACATTTGTGTTTGTTTTTATGCTTTTCTTTTTACAAGTAAATCTTTACTATATAGCTCAGACTAGTCTCAAATTTATAATCCTCTTGCCTCAGTCTGCAAGAGTGCTGGGAATACAGGTGTGTACCTCTACATCCAGCTTTGGTAGAAAGTTTCAAATAATGTTACCCACATTCTGAATCATACTTAGGTAGTTATTGATCTAGACTTATGGGTTTCTGTCCTTAAATGCTAATCTCAAAATAGTGACACAATGAAATTGCGAAAGCTTTCCTTCTTACTTGTTCCTTACAACAGATACTTTTTAGAGCTGTCTGCTTTTGTGCTTCCCCTCCCCAGGCTCCCACTCCGTTTCCTGCATCAATTATTC
This sequence comes from Ctenomys sociabilis, assembly GCA_004027165.1. Classification (NCBI taxonomy): domain Eukaryota; kingdom Metazoa; phylum Chordata; class Mammalia; order Rodentia; family Ctenomyidae; genus Ctenomys; species Ctenomys sociabilis. The sequence goes on from PVKA01047976.1 coordinate 5,004, forward strand.
TCACAGCCTCCTGGTTGGCTGCTTTTCTCCCAGTTGTGCTACAATGAGCTGAAAAAGGCATAGCTCATTTTGTCATTGCTCTGCTCCAAAACCCTTTAGTTGTTCCTAATTGCCTAAAGAGGAACTGCCTAGTGTCTTCATACTGTTGCTCAAGATCTTATCTGGCAGCTGCTCACTCCCTGTGCCCAGCCTCTTCTCTTTATCCTCTAGCAATGCCAAGCTGCCTATAATTTTCCCGCACTTCTTGCAAAGCCTTATATTCTAAGATTGACCAGGACCAATAAACTCAGCCTTAAGGGCCACAAGATCACAAAGAATGGAGGAAGGACAGGTGAGAACAGAAGCCAACTGCTGGGCTCTAGTTTAGCTTCTACCTCAGTTCCTGCTTGGTGAAGATCAGCTAAACTGGAAAAAATGAAAACTACAGCAGCAATAAGTTCTTTGGTATTAAGCATTATTGAGCAAGCAGGTGCAGTGGCCGGGGTTAGATCCGTCCCTGCGGTGCCCTGAGATAGCAATTGACACTGGGCATGGTAGCACATGCCTATAATCCTAGCTCTTGGGAGGCTGTAAACAGGCAGATCACTATGAGTCTGACCTAGTAGTGAGACCCTAAACACCCTGAGGACCCTTCCCTAAAATGCAAAAAAAAAAAAAAAAGCATTATTAATCATGCACAGAATATGTAAACATGCAATAGAGGTATATACTCATAGAATTATGAATTACATTTTTCACATATTTCATTTCCTTAACTAGTTAAACAAAATGAAAAACAAATGATAAGCTATACAAATTAGCCCCAGGTTAATAGGGAACATATATTGGTGGCAGTTCATTGGCTATTGGGTGCTTTCTCTGAAGTAAGGCTCAAAGCCTCTCTCCAAAGAAGATTCAAAATGACTATATTTATTGAATCCTTGAACTACGTTGGATTGTATTTTTGATGTTTTTGTTTTGTGGTGACAGAGTAAATGTACTCATTGGGGCTGGACTCTTACCGAGCTTAAGAAACTGATGTATAAACTCAGGTCAGTTTTTTCATTAATATGAAATATAACTAGAGATGGAACTAGACAGTTTTAAATGCCAACCAACACATCCTTAGCTGGAGAACAATGTACAATAAAAACATCAATTTATTATTCTATAATGAGAATCCAAACTGCTGCAACATAGATCCATTTGCCCTCTGCCCAACACGTGGTTTCCCTACAGACACGTAGGGAGCACAGGAAGGAGCCTCTTGGGGTAAAGAAATAGAATCAGCAGTAGTAGGCTGCAGAATTTGAATGTCTAATGGCATTAAACTAAGACACTATGTTGATAGTGTTGATGGAACACTACGTCTGAATTTAAAATGACGATATTGCCACCTCACACTGAACTCATATTTTCACTCCCTTCATAATTCATTTTTTAAAACCATGATCATGTTTTAAATATGGTAATAAATTTGATAATCTCTTAAAGCTAATGTAAAGCTAATTAAACCTAATTTCTTCTTATATTTTGGTTCTGATTTACTGTGTTCACTCCCAATTTGAGTGCTCAGAGAATAAAAATTCTGTTACCATTTCCAAGTTCTTTGTATGTAGAGAAGAATCTTAGCATTTTAAGAACTTTTACAGGCTGATAGAATATATTACAAACATCCTGGTAAAAATGATGAAAAGAAATGTGAGAGAGCAAAAATTACAAACACAGAAAAGTATATGAAAGTATTTGTTCTAAGACTAAGAAAAATGCAAAATTTCAATTTTTTCAAGATTTCTGTAGCTACAGTATGAAATCAATAAACACACACACACACACACATATATACATATATATATATATGTATATATGTATATATATATATGTATATATATATATGTATATATATATATATATACATATATATATATATATATATATATACAGAGTCCAGGATTGATAAGAGTTATGGATCATTGATGAGTTCCTCCATCTATGATGAATCTATGCTTTTTACTGTGGGGCATCAAAAAGAATGCCCCAGAGAGATTTCTAAAAATTCAGGCCTAACTCAATACCAATAGCATCGGAATCTTTGGGCAGGAGCCTGGGATGCAATTGCTTTAAGCATTTCCCCAGTAAATCCAAGGTCACTAGTGTATGGGCCCCTGCTGGGGAACTATCCCTCATGTCTCAGTATCCTCTTCCATCTTGTATCTTATTTGTCGGTCATAGATTTTTAAAAATTCAGACTTGTTAAGAAGTGTTATTGAAGCTATCAAAGGTGGTGGACTTCTGTGACTCTGGAAGACTGAATCAGAAGGATCGTAAATTCAAACTTGCCTGAGCAACGTAGCTAATTATTGAAACCCTGTTTGTTTAAATGATGAATTAATAAATTTATTTTTAAAGTACTGAGAAGTAGCTCAGTATAAGAGAATTACATTTTCAATTTGTTTTATTTTTAAAGAGTATAAAACAGTATTAAAACAGAAAAATTAAAGACTGAGAAGCTTACTGAAGAAAATGTGAATTTCACAGTATTTGTTGTAATGCATAGTGTAATCTTCAAATTAGTTGCTCATATTACCAGATATATGCATGCAAAATTGGAAGAAAAAAATTAAATAAATACATAAGAAATTAAGAGAGAAAGGACAAAGAATTGAGAAAAGGAGACAAAAGAAATTAGCATTAACCACACCTTTCCACAGACCAGCAGAAAGAAATATATCTATTTACATAAGCAGGATGGTTCGAATGAAAGAATTATATTAATGAACATAATTATGTTGACAATTTATAGCTTTCAGGTTTCATTAGACAAAGTAGCAAGTTTAACTTAGCTCTCTGTCTTTTAAAAAGGAAAAAGAGTGTTACTGGACTACATGCCAATCTTATAAAAACAGTCTTCACCAGCAAAAATAAATCCATGGTGTTACCCAGATGTCTTGAGTGATACAGATCTGTTCAAAGACTGTGCCAATCTTCTTGGTAAGGTAATTAACATGATTTGGCTCTCAGAGTTCATTCTCCACAAGAGATATTGAAACAGCAGGACTGGGGTCACAGCTTAGTAGAGGAGCACGTCAATAATGTATACAAGCCCCAAGGTTCCAAGGCAGGGAAAGCAGGAGAAATATTGAAAAAGCAGAAATGAGGAGGAAACTGGCCTCCTCCTCCATCTCCTCCTGTTCCTCCTCCTCCTCCTCCTGTCCTTCCCCATCTTCCCCACTCCCTCCTCTCCCTCACCTTCCTCCTTCTCTCTCACTCCCTCTTCCTCCTCTATCTACCCCTCTGCACCCTCCTCCTCTGCCATCCTCTCCTCCTCCTCCCTCCACCTTCCCATCCTCTTCTCTCTCCCCCTCCTCCTTGCCATCCTCCTCCTCTCCAACTCCCTCCTCTTTCTTTCCTTCCCCTCCTCCCTCTCATTCCTCCTTCTCTCCATCCTCTTTTCCCTCCCCTTCCTCCTCCTCTCCCTCCCCTCCATCTCTTCCTCCACCTCTCCCACCACCTCCTCCTCCTCTCCCTCTCCCCCACCTCCTTCTCCTCTCCCTTCTCCTTCTCCTTTATTGGTTATATCTGGCAACAATGATCAGTATAAAGACAGATGTGTGAATCAAAACCAAGCTTATACCAACCTCTGCTCTGCCTGTTTGTATCGCACATTCTGTGTTCCACTTGATTTGACCTCTAAAAATATACAATTATTCATTCAATCTTCATAGGAAGCAATTTTGTGATGTTATATATATATATATATCAAGAAGTTTAAAATGATTCATGAACTTGAGTAGGCAATGCTATTTTTAAGTATTTATCATAAGGAAATAATCAGTATTTTTAATGAGTAAAAAACAATTATTGTTATAATTATTTATAACCTCTAATTATGCAAAAAGATATGTAATGTTTATGTAAAAGGTTATTAATTGCAATATTATTTATACTACTCCTGAATTTAGAAACACCTTAAAAATTCAACCATTAGTGAGTGATTATATAAAAATTTCAGTGGTGAAATACTAAACAATTACAATGTATGTCTTTGACTTATAAGATAGGAGAAATAGTCACAATAAAAATTTTAGGCATAAAAATGATCCAATATAATTTAAATTGCACTTATAAAACTTGTGTGCAAATGCCAAAAACTGAACTGTCTACTCTGCATAGTAAAGGTGATGTTTATTTTATCTTCCTACAACTAGCATGTTACTTTACCCACTTAAAATACAATTTTAATATGTATCTCAAAGTAATCAATAAATTCAGTGACAAGTATTATCTGGAGTTGGACATGGTGGCTCTCACCTGCCATCCCAGCACACAGAAGGATGAGCTAGGAGGATCATTGTGAGTTCAAGACCAGCCTGGGTGCAAAGCGAACTCAAGGCCAGGCTGAACTACATAGTGAGACCCTGTCTCAAAAAGTGATACATAAATCAACTACCCCTACTCCAACCTTGTACCTGATCTTAGGTATTTGTTAGGTTTTTTTTTTCTTCTCAGAGTTACTGCTGTATTGCTAAATACAGCAGTACCCATGTTCATATCATGCTACTTGTTGTTGGACAATGTTGAATATTCCTTTTCCCTTCTTCCTACACTGTGTGTCAGTTTAGACCTCCTAATTACTTCCTCTTGATCTACCCTTATAATACTGTGATATCATTTCCAGATAACACTAGAAAATGTGTCTGTTATTAGGATGATTTTTACTTATTGGAGAGTAAAATAAAATCGTAAATGCATCATACTCTTTTTTGGGGGGGAGTGGCTCAGGCTGCCGTAAGGGCGTGTCTGATAAGGCATGAGGAGCTGGGAATTGAACCACGGTCCCCTGCACCTGACTGGGCTTGCCCCAGCAGGTGCTTCATCGACTGAGCTAAGCTCCAAGTCCCCACACATCATATTCTTGATTTGACATTTAATTTTACAACAGCACCTTTTCTTTTCTTCTTCTTGGAATACCTTCCATACAGTGACGTGTCAGCAGTTCTCTATCAGATACCCTCTGAAGCATTTCCATGAGTCCCCCTTCATCCACAAGATGTCTCTCCCATTGGCACATGCTCTCCTCTAATACGGGATGGCTGATCTCCAGGCCTGCTTAGTGCAATTATCATCAGACTTTGTTTTCTGAATGCTGTGGCATTTTCTTCTTCTTTACCCACTTGCTCTTCACACATAACTTCCAAATTTCCTTGGGCATATTTATCAAACAAAGGTTTTCTGAGATAAATTTTCTGAATTATTAGAGTTCAGAATAATTTTGAATTACTAAGTACAAAATATAGGACAAAGTCCTTTCAATTGAGAATTTTCTTATAAAATTCACTCATCAATTTTAATGTTGAATAAATAGACTAGTTTATTTTTATTTCTATATTTGTATTATGTTGACACAGGGTCTCACTATACAGATTGGAGTCACAGTGACCCTCCTGTCTTGGCATCCCCAGCACTGGGATTACAGGCATGCACCACCTCACCCAGTTCTGGGATGGCCTGACATGTAGTACTGGGGATCAAACTCTGGAACTTACACTTGCCAAGCAGGCACTTATGCTGCCTAGGTATCTCCCCAGCACAAATTGACTAGTTTTAACATTTTCCTCATTTTATTAATGTGTGTCTGTGATACATAGTAAATACATTCAATATAGAGGAGTTGGCTCACATACATTTTACATCTTGATCTTTTTTTACTTTTCCTTCTCTCCTCATTTCCAATTTCCCCCTCCCCAGATCCACTTTTTTAACATTCTAAAGAACTAACTCTTGGATTCATTTACCTCTTGTGTTGTATTCTAGTCTCAACTTTAATAATTTACACGTCAGTATCAATATTTATATATTTTTTCCTTCTATTGGCTTCATATTTGGATTGTTCTTGTTTTTCTAGGACCTTAAGATGGATCGTTTGGTTATTTATTATTGGGGCTTATTCCATTCTTTTTATGTGTTCATTAATAGCTATAAACTTCCTTCTTTGAACTGCTTTCATTTTACCTTACAAGTTTTTGTATGTGCAGCTTCTATTGTGATTTGATTTTAGGAATATTTTTATTTCTGCCCTAATTTCTTTTATTTTCTTCAATTTTTTCAATTTGTTTCCTTCTTTATTACTCTTTTTAGTGAGAAAAAGGATAAAATAGCAACAAAACAGTTTCAAAATCGGTTAGTAGGACAGTTACAGTAATTAATACATCATATAATGTTGTCTTCATATTAGCTATTCAGAGGACAAGATGCAGACATGATATCTTGTCTAAACAGTATTAGTACAAACCTAAGTTCATTGTGAAGATAGGTTTGTACTAATACTGTTTAGCTCTACAAGGTGCTGAAGAACTGTACATGGTCCCAGCGTAAAACCTGAGGGGATTTGACTGACCTTATCAGATAGCAAAAGTTACATTCTTAGTTATGTAAGCCTTGCTTTAACTTGGTCTTAACCATCTAACAGAAAGGGGTAAACATGAGATATAAAAAGTAATGCCATATTAATATGTTAAGCTGTAAAGGGCTCAAGTCAGCACCTTCTGCTGTAACATCATTGCCAGTTGTGCTGATAACTCACTATTATTATGGCCTATTGCATTATATTGAGTCATTTTGCTGAATTCAGGTACCTACAATATTTGGACTGGCATCAAGAATGAAAAGTTCGTTTAAAGACTTCTCCAAATACAGCTTCTCTAATTGAGATGGAACACACATCTCTGACAAAACACAATGAAAAGGGTGGACACGTTGGGAGCCATGGAAGCAAGGAAATTGATTAATTGCATGTAGAGGGTACTAGACCTCAGTGCCTAAAGCAAACAAGCCATCTCAGTCCTGAGACAAACATCTTGTGTGGTTCAGGTCCGCAGTTAATCACTTGGAAACTTTGTGTCACATGTTATTAGATTTGCTGAAGCACAAATAAAATACCATTTTGTTGTGAAATACATACATATATATATATATATATATATATATATATATATATATATATATATATATATATATATTAGGATAATTATGCCCTAATTTCTTCTATGTTACATTTATTAGCCAATAATTTTTACTTCATTTCTGCATGTTTGCATGGTTTCTGTGGCTTCTTTAGCTATTGAATTTTTCTTTATTCTGATAGTACACAGGTGATTATTTCAATTACTTTGCTATTTATTTAAAGGTGATTTGTGGCTTGAAATATGGTCCTTTTGGGAAAATTTACATGTGTTCTGAGAAAAATGAATTCATGAATTTTGTATGAAGCACTATCTGTTAAGTCCATATTTCCAGTCATGTCATTTAATGCTGATGTTTTTTGGTTGACTTTGTTTGTTTGTTTGTTTTTTGGTCCATTTGACCTAGTTGTAATAATGGGGTATTCCTTCATGATTAATTTGTTGGTTTCTTTAAGTCCAGTAGTTTTTGGTTTTTGAAATGTGGTGCTTTGGCAGTCAGTGCAGTTATTCACAACCGTGTCTCTTCCTATTGGACTGTTCTCTTTACCAGTAGGCAGCGGCCATTGTGCCTCATTTGATCATTTTTGGCTTGAAGTCTGTTGTGTATGAAATATCCCACAAAATTCCCTTTAAAATACACAGATAAGACTTTCCATGACAAATCCCAAAGAAGTGAATGACTCCTGTGTTAGCCTTCTAGAACACACTTCAGGGGATCCTAGGCTACTTGTAGGGGTATTTTTTTCCATGTATTGGCTTCAGATTTGAATTGTTCTTGTTTTAACAAGCAAGATAGCTACTCCTGCTTCTTTACAGGCTTCAGTTGGAATATTTTTTCCTATCCTTTTACTTTTAGGCTGTATATAGTCTACATAGGGGTGGGTAACCTCTAGACTATATATGGTTACTTTTTAGCTATTTTGTACTTAGATAAAAGTTGTGATATATCAGTGAATAAATTTTACAGCTTTCAAATTATCTTCTAATTTTTCTCTTATCCTGTAGTGCTGATGCTGTTTTTGATCAATGCAACAGTTACTGGATCCAGTATACATATTGCTTGTTGTTCTGAAAATATTACTGAATTCCCATACAACTATTTCCTTTTTGTCTTCTTTATGACACTTTGTTTTTTTCTTTTCTTTTTTTCATTTATTTTTATTTTATTAAAATACAAATGTCAATCAGACAGTTTCAAGACACCTTAACCATACATATTCGATGAATTAATACATTGCTAACTGTTTTCATAACGTATTGGTGTTGTACAAGGTGCATACATGATATTATATTTACAGATATTATTTTAGCAGATATCTCTTATCAGTGAATTAAGAGTGTAGTTGCTTACTTATCTTATTTTTTTATACCTGAATTATATCAAAAATTCAATAATTATCTACCTAGTGGATGACCATAGTACTAAAAACCGACATAATATCCTGTCCAACCACCATTACTGCAGATCTTGCCTCTCATAGAATTATGTAGAAGCACAGCATTATCTATCCCAACTGTACTGTCTATACACACACATCATGATTTTTTCTTTCTACGACCCTTCCTTTGTCTACACCTGTCAAAAGTGGGCACTCCATTGATATTCAACTAACTTAGGTGCTTGAACTCAACACCACAATCCAACACAGTCCAGCATTCTACAACCATAGTGAATTATTCAAAGAAATTGTTGACCATATCCATTTACAACTCAGCTTAATATTATGGGCTCACGATGTATACTTCATTTTTATACTTTTATACTTTTCTGCTGGATGGTTAAGACCTAGGTAGATCAAAACTTATATACCAACACATGAACTTTATATTTCCTATGTGGTCATTGAAGTCCTCTCAGGGTTTATCTTGTAGTCCTGTACATTATTCTGTAGGTCCTTTGTCTGTGTCATCCATGTGGATGAGTCACAGCCAATGCTTGACCAGATTGCTCTCTGTGAGAGCCTGAGAGAAAGTTTTCTCTTCATGTGACTCTCCCCAGGCACACTTTAGAACTTCAATCTCTTTCCTCTGTGGCTCCATAATCTCCTTGTTCAGAAAATTTGGAGCTCACCTGAGTTTCATGATGTTGCAG
>PVKA01047977.1:0-14036 GCA_004027165.1 Ctenomys sociabilis
AAAAAAAAAAAATAGCAAGGGACCAGGAAAAAAAATCAATCCAGCAGCTTCAAGATGATGCAAAGAACAACATAAGATTGACCATTCAATGAGAAAGATGAAAGATGGAGGAGCCGGGGAGGTAGGTCAGTGGCATAAGTGCCTGCCTGATCAGTGCAAAGTTTAGAGTTTGATCCCTGGCACCATGCACACACACACACACACACACACACACACACACACACACACACACATGAAGAATGAATTTTAGGAACAAACAGAGGTGGAGGAAAAAACTTTATTGGATAGAAAAGCTTCTGTCGGAGAGGGACAGAAGGGGGACCCGAGCGGGTTGCCCTGGGAAGCTGTCTCTTTTAGGGACTTTTATAGGGCAAAACCATGCGGGACTAAGGTAGAGAAGGGGTCTTGCTTAGGTGGAGGTCGGGTGGGACAAAACTATGCTCAACCAATGGGATTACAAGTACCATTGCTCAGGTAAAGTTGATTAGGCCTAGGACCAAATAGGGAAGCGAGTCACCTGGTAAACGGGCATGAATGGGGGTAGGGCCTCTTCCCCTGGGGGGGGGGGTCTTGGGCTAGTGACTCACTTGGGTCTTTTCAGGTGATCATTACCTATTTAGAATATCAATCCCTGTGTTACTCTTTTAGCATTTGTTTGGCCTTTAGGTCTGGTTCACAGCAGGAGCATCTGTCCCTCCCAGAGTTGCAGACATCTTGTTTCCTGTATTATTTCTTTCGAGGGCTTGGCTCTACCTGACTGCCTAAAAATATTTCTATCTAACTCTGCTGCCTGCAACATGGTGACCTCTTGGTGAGAAAGATGGAGACATCTTTAACATCATACTTTATAATTAAATGAATCATTTCTCAAATAAAGTTAATTCTAAAATATCCTATTTCATGTACTGATGATCATGCTTTTGAAATCAATGGCATCTGTTGCACCTGCATGATGGAATTATCATATAATGATATGCTACTGTAGTCAGCAATTTTGCATTCAGTGATGCTCTATTGGTACCTAAAACCTGCCATAGTGGGAATATTTATAGCACTGGAGTCAAAAAATATGACAAATTAGGCTTAAAATATTTTTCTGGATAATTAATTTTAATAATAGTCATAAACATATTACTGAAGGTGTCTATTATTTGATACAGGTATATTTATATATTACAAATATTAATCTCTGTTTTAGACATTTAAGAAAAATAACTGATACAAACTGTGCATATGTGAGGGTAGTATGTGATGCTTCAATAACTATTTAGCCCTTAGTCTTCATAGCCATCCTATGGGGTGGGTTCTGTTATTAGTCCCATGTGCTTTTCTGAAGCATGAAATGAAGTAACTTTCCCACGCTCACAAAGTTATGCAGATAGCTATCTGGTTCTAAACTTCACTTTCTTAATCTCTAAATGAAGTCTTTCCTTTTCTAAAAATACACCACACTCTAGGGAACACTGTACTTTCATTCCTACTTAGAACTCAAGCTGTTTGCATTGTCTCTAAATTCCTTCATGTCATCCCTTCTTCTAGACTCACTCTAGTAACAAGTCTAAATCTGCAGGACCCAAGGTCCAGAAGCAGAAATGACTCACTGGGTTCTTTCACGCAGTGGGATTCTTCTCCCACACTCCTCTTCTACTTCTCAGATTTTCCTCTGCCCTACAATACTTATCTAGCTTGTTAATGCTGCTTTCACTAACTAGCTCTGTGTTGCTGCATAAAAAATTGTAAACTTATCTAAGTCTTATCTTTTCATCCGTAGATAGGACCTCATAGTCCCTTGGTAATATATGCAGAAATTTTGTAGGCATGGTGGCACACCCCTGTGACCCCAGCATGCTGAGGCCTGAGGATCATAAGTTTGAGCTCAGTTCTGATGATTAAGCAAGATTTTCCTTCAAAATAAAGCATAAAAAAAATAAAAAGGTCTGAGGTTGCAGTTCAGTTCATAGACTTTGTGTCCAATCCATACTAGTACCAAAGTTTCCTCTGTATAAAACACATGTGAATTGAATTTGATTTTGTTTCTGCCCACCTTAACACGTTCTTCCATTTCTAGCATGTGCTGCAGGAACCTGTCCTGCTGACTTTATTCTGCCAAAGACGTTCTCTCCAGTCATCAGTAAAGTGATAGAAACCTGCTTCTAGGCAGGATTTCTTGGAGAATAATCAGTCCTGCTACGATCCATTATTGCTGAATGGGTCTGGGGGAATCAATAGCATGTCTTGCCCCCTGCAGGAATTCAATCCATTTTGGCTGCTTCAGTGGGGCTCCTGGGGTTTAGACAGTATGGAAAAGGCTATTACTGATTTTCACTTATTTCAGCTCTGATTTTCTTGCTGGCCCAATTCCATTATCACCACTTCACCAAGTCTGCTGCAAGTCAGCCTCTTCTTTCCCCTTAGTGGTGAGAACTACTCCAGGGTCTTTTCAGGCCCCAGTGCCCCCTCTTTGCATTGTGGGTTTTTAGCTCTGACCGAATGGCATCTTCCCTGTTTGAAACATGTATAACACTGTTCAGTTCAAATTTATTAGCTCCAGAAAAATAGAGAAACCATGTGAAAATTGGAAGTTAAAAAACAGAAAAATCTCCATAAAACAGAATGGGACTCACTCAAGCTCCTCATTGCTCTACAACAGGGACATGCAAGCGCTTTTCTGTAAAGACAGATAGTAAATATTTTTGTCTCTGCAGTGCACATATTCTCTGTGGCAACTACTCCTCTGCTGTTATACTTCAAAAGAAGCTAGAGATAAAATGCAAAAATTTGGCCATGTCTGGCTATTAACAAACTTTCCAGGCATGGAAATTTAAATTGCATATATTTTCCCACGCTACAAATATTTTTTCTTTTGGTTTTCCTTTCAGCCACTGAAACTAAACCATTCTCACTTCCTGGGTTCCAAAAACTTGGACTATGGGCTAAGAAGCTTCTTGTGAAACTAACTCGTGCAGGTTTAACATCATCATCCCCAAATCCCAGGCACCATGATTTAATAACTATGCCTGAGCCAACCTGTCCAGGTGCACTTGATCGTTGAACAGAATCCACATTTGGCAAATCCCTATACTTAGCCATTTTAAGCACCTGAAAGACAGACTCAGTATGTGTCAGTTTATGGCATTATTTTTTTAAAAAGAGAACTAACTAGTTGACCATTGTCAAGCTCTTGTTTTAAATCAGGTTCCTTAGAATGCAGAGTTCAAGGGCCAGCAAGTTAGCTCAGCAGGCTAAAGCACCTGCTTAGGCAAGCTTAGACAAGGGTAGGGACCTCAGTTCAATCCTCTGGCACCACAAGCTGCACCAGCCCCAGCCCCAGGGCCAGCTGAGCCTGCCAGAGTCCGGGTGTATGATGCACACCTGTAACCACAGTACTGGGGAGGCTGAAAACCGGAGGATCACTATGAGGCCAAGCTGTGTAATGGAACCCTATAACAACCAAATACATTAAAAGAAAGAAAGAGATCAGAGTTTGATCCAAAGTTTTGGATGCATATGATCTGTTGAGTAAAGGGAGAACTCTAGGAGAAAGGGACAAGGGAAATAGGGGAGGATATGGAAGACACTGAGTAAGAATAGTTCAGCTGGAGACTCATTTCAGCTTGAGCCCAGAGGATGCTCTGGAGCACAATGAGGGACTGGGAATATAGCATGGTAGAAGAAGTACCTGCCCGGTAAATGCAGGGTCCTGAGTTCAATCCCCACTATTACAAAAAAAAGAAAGAAAGAAAGAAAAAAAGAAAGAAAGAAAGAAAGAAAGAAAGAAAGAAAGAAAGAAAGAAAGAAAGAAAGAAAGAAAGAAAGAAAGAAAGAAAGAAAGAAATGGAGCACAATGAGCACTACTGGCTTGGTTCCATGTGCAGCAGCAGGTTGGCCTCTTCCAACTTCATGTCAATAACTTTTTGCATGAAGCAGCTGTCATTCATTGGAAGAGAATTCTCCAGGGAAAGGAGCAGCTATGAGCTGTTAGGACTAATACTCCGAGATGAAAGCACTAGCCCAGGTTTGGGGATCTTGTCTGGCAATGAGTAAAACTCAATGTAGCCCTTCTCTACCAGGCAGCCAGACTCTTGACCTTAAGGACTGCAACCAGTTTATTGTTCCAGGAATTCACAGGCTGCCCTTCCATTGTTGCTTTTTTCTTTCCTTGCATGAATGAACTCTTGAAGGCAACACTGACTTTCCTAGGAGTGCAAGCCCATGGGGTTGAATGGGAGCACTCCTGGATACCTCAGTTATAGGGAGCTTCATATATTCTGATCATCTCATAAGTAGGGGAGGAAATTCTGTGTTTTCCCTGTCAGCTACCACTCATTCCATAGCCACTCTTAAGAAGATGCCTATCCTTCCTCTCCAGCTGATTTCCCAGGCAGCTGTTGTTACCTATGGCCTTTCTGGGGACTCATTCCAACCAAGCATCCTGACGTCTCTGTCAGGCCTTGCACAATGTCTTTTATAGATAAATGGATTTCCTATTTATTCCTTTATTGGGGATGTTTTTAGTTTTTTCTTTATTAATGTCTACTCATCTCTCAAACACTGGCCCAAGTGGCATTTTAATTAGGAAGCCTTCTAACAATGTGACCCTCAGACAAGATCGGATTTCTTTTTATATGCTCCTGTAGTCCTATACATTTTCCTTCATACAAAACTTAGTATAATGTATATTTATGTTTTTGTTTCCTTTCTTTTTTTTGGAATTGGGGATTGAACTCAGGCCCTTGTGCTTGCCAGGGAAGTGCTCATTCTACTGAGCCATTTCCCCCGCCCCATATTTCTGTTTCTGTGCTAATGTGATACTTAGTTCTGCTTCCAAGATGATTGGGGCTCTGTCTACTTTGACTATCATTATTCCCAGAGTTTGGAAAAGCAAAATAATTTGAAAAACAGAGTTAACCAGACCAATCCCCCTGTTTAAAGGTGGAACCACCATGGTGAGGGGTAAGTCAAAAAGAAAGAAGGAAATGAGCTTAGTTATGTCAACACGAGGTAAGTCAACCATCCCTCGGGTGACTAGCTAAATAAGTTTGTTATTTTATGTCATTAAGATTCTGTGAATGTTCATAACCCTAGCTTTATGACCATGGATGACTAATGCAGTAATTTTCAGAAGTTTTATTATACTCATGAGCATTGCAAATCTCTATGAAAAAATTTAAAATAAATTGCATTCTATAAATTTATAGACCACAGACTATATCCTTCCATAATCTTTTTCATAGAGCATGTTGCAGGACTACTACTGCTGGGAGTACTGGAGCATTTTGGAATATGTGTGAGAAATGCTCTGTCATGGACTTTGCAGCCCTAATATTAATCCTGCAGTTTTAGCAATTGTATGGTAGTTGTTACATTTAACGTATAGTCTTTCTTATTTAAACAACTGTAGATCCACATGAAGTTAGAAAAAATAGAAAGACCTCTTATGCCATGTACCAACTTCCTTCAAAGATAACAGTATGAAAACCTAAAATACAGTAGTCAAGAAAATGATATAATACAATTCTTGATCTTATTCACATTCTCCAACTGTACTTACCTTTTTGTGTGTGCATATGTGTACATGTAAGTTCCATTAATTAATAATCTCACTGAAGAGATGATGAACTTTATATGCATGGATATGTTAAGTAGGTGTACTTAAAGGCCAGACACCACCTTCTTTTGTACCGTAAAAACAATACACAGATTCTAAAAATTGACTATGAATTCAAATTCCAACATAAAATTATTTAAAGTAAAAATTCCTTTTGTTTCTGTGGCCTTTTCTTTCTTCATAATATATGAAGACATTTTTTTGAGAATCATGCCAATATTTAGAATTTTGTTTGCTAGCATGTGCATAAGAGCAGTCATTCTTATTAATTATGATTTGCAGGTTATATTTTTGCCCCTAATTTATGTGTTGGAACAAGAAAAATTTGTATATGAATTTGGAAAGTTGAGTAATCTTAATTTGATAGGACACTGGGGAAGAAGGCATTGCATGTAAATAGTATTTTCTCAGAATGTAGTTATCAGTGTTTATCCAAGTAAGAAATGAGAAAATCAATCTTTTTTCCACAAATAAATGGAAATAGATTTTAGTTGTCTTAATGAGCATCACACTAAAAAGGTTTGTTTATAGTTGTACATGTTTCTAGTTAAAACTTAGCTTTTCTTTTCAGTGTTTGCTATTTAGGAAGCTGCATAATACCTCAATTATATCCTAAAACTAGAGTCACAATAAGTTTTAATCTGAATGGCTATTGTAAGAAGTGAAATGCTTATTTTTAGAAATGAAATCCCTGGATTATTTTTGTGTCTTTTTCAGTTATTCACAATAACCACATGGTTTCCTTATTGTAGTTAATCGGCAGTTCCTGGTATAATAAATAAAGACTAAGTAAACAATCATTAAAAAGAAATTCTCACATGATGAAGAAATCTACTTAACTCAAAAGCCTACAGGAGACAGATAACAAGGCTTACCAAAAAAAAAAAAACCACAAAAAAGAAAAATTAAAGGAAATAGTTCATTCTACTAGAACTTACTGGGAATCCAGTAAACTGTTGGAAAAGTCTAAAATCTGAGTTGTACATACCTTAAAAAATCTATAAAATATCAAGAAAACATTATCAACTGATATACAATAACCACTCCAAGCCCTTCCATCCTGCCAATTTCTGTTGAAGATACAAAAATATGAACAAGGAACACATGTTTACATTCCTGGTCTCTCTTTAGTTACAGTTGTCCACATGACACAGTTTGAGTCAAGTAGGTAAACAAGTAAGTTTTCCAGGAACTTCCATATAAAGGCTTCATTCATTTTAGAGGACCAGATATGTGTGCAAGGAATAGCTCCTTAATTCTTCTGCTTTAAATATGGAAAAGGAGTGCTTTGATGCTTAGAACTGCAGCAGCAGTTTTGTGACCATGAGGCAGTAACCTAAACAAGGCAGGGAAGCCAAAGGGTACATGATAATAGAATAGAATAATAGAAAAACCATCCTTTTTGAAAGCTCCACTGAGCCATCACACCAAATCTAGAATGACCAGATTTCTTGTTGGCTAGAACAAATGAATTTCTTTGTTACTTAAACTATTATTAGCTGTGAATTCTCTTTCCATAGTCAGAAGCACTTTAAATATGACAAAGAAATCTTTGCCTATTCCTACGTCTTCAAGAGTTCCTCTTACTTTCTCTTCCAGGAGATTGAATGTTTCTGTTTTAATGTATAGATCTTTAATTCATTTTGACTTTAGCTTAGTGAATAGTGATAGACCTGGGTCAAATTTTAGTTTTCAGCATGTAGAAAGCCACTTTTTCCAGCACCATTTGTTAAAGAGGCTATCTTTCTTCCAATAAGCTTGTTTGGCCCCTTTGTCAAAGATCAGGTGGCTGAGTGTGTTTGTAGATGCCTCTGTGTCTTCTAATCTATTCCATTGATCCTCAGGTCTATTTCATTGCCAATACCATGATGATTTTATCACAGTGGCTTTGTAGTATAATTTCAAGTCAGGAATTGTGATGCCTCCTGCCTTGTATTTGTTGGCCAGAATTGCCTTTGCTATTCTAGGTCTTTTTCTGGTTCCAAATAAATTTTAGGAATTATTTCTCTAGGTCTGGGAGGTATGTTGGTGGCAGTTTGATAGGGATTGCATTAAATTTGTACAACAATTTTGGGAGTATGGCCATCTTCACGATCTTGGTTCTTCCTACCCATGAGCATGGAATATCTTTCCATTTTCTGAAATCCTTTATAATCTCATTCCTTAGGGTATTGTAATTTTCTGTGAAAAGATCTTTGACTTCCTTGGTTAAGTGAATTCCAAGGTATTCCATTTTTTACATTGTTATTGTAAAATATATTGTTTCTATTGTTTCCCTTTCAGTGTGTTTGTTATCTGTGTAGAGGAATGCTATTGACTTTTGAGTACTGACTTTGTATCCTGCTATGCTACTGAATTTCCGCATCAATTCTAGTAGCTTCTTGGTGTAATTTTTTGGGTCTTCCGAGTAAAGTATCATGTCATCTGCAAATAGTGATAATTTAACTTCTTCTTTACCTATTCTTATTCCTTTTATTTCTCCATCTTGTCTAATGGCTGTTGTTAATGATTTCAAAACCATATTGAATAGGAGGGGTGATAGAGGGCATCCTTGTCTTGTACCTGATCTAAGAGTAAAAAATTTCAGTTTTTCCCTATTTACAATTATATTAGCCATTGGGTTGTCATGGATGGCTTTTATGAAGTTGAGGTAGAGGTTTCTATTCCAATTTTCTGTAGGATCTTGAACATGAATGAGTGGTGGACTTTGTCAAAAGCTTTTTCTGCATCAATTGAGATGATCTTGTGGTTTTTAGATTTCAGTCTATTAATAACAGTTTATTACATTTATACATTTTCAAATATTGAACCATCTTTGCATCCCTAGAATGAATTCTACCTGGTCATGATGTATGATTCTCTTGATAATTTACTGTATTCTATTTTCTAGGATTTTATTGAGGATTTTTGCATCTATGTTCATGATGGAGATTGGTCTGCAATTCTCTTTTTTAGTTGTGTCTTTCCCTGGTTTTCGAATCAGTATAATACTTGCCTCCAGAAATGATTTTGGGAGGATTGCTTCCTTTTCAATTTCATAGAAGAGTTTGAAGAGTGTGGAGATTATATCTTCTATAAATTTCTTGTAGAATTCAGCTGTGAATCCATCAGGACCTAGACTTTTCTTTGTCAGTAGTCTTTTTGTTACATTCCGTATTTTGTTGGCTGTTATTGGCTTATTGAGAGTTGAAACAACCAAGATGTCCATCACATGAGGAATGGTTCAAAAAGATGTGGTATTTCTATATAATAGATTATTACTCAGCTATAAATAATGTTAAACTTGAAACATTTATATTGAAGTGGATGCCACTTGAATATATACTCATAGGTGAAATAAACCAGACACACAAGTCCAAATATCATATAGTCTCTCTAGTATATAAAGTCAAAAGAAGAAATACAAATAGAAGTGTACAACAATATCTTAAAGAATTTAGTCAGATAGTTAGGGCAAACTGAACAGCATATGCTGTAGGATACCAATCAGCTTTTCTTCTAGATGGCTAACAACCTAAGTTCACAGATCAAAATTTGGAGAAATAGAAGGGCCTCAAGGTCAGCCAACATTTTGGCCCTAGCCTTTCAATGTCAGTAAAGACTCAGGACATAGGAGAATCTGTACTGTAACATCATGAAACTCTGTTGTGCCCCAAATTTTCTGATCATGGAGATTATGGAGCCACAGAGGAAGGTGATTGATGATCTGTAGTGTGCCTGAGGAGAGTCAAATTGAAAGAAAACTTTCTCTCTGGCTCTCACAGAAAGCAAATTGGTCAAGCAATGGCCATGACTCATCCACATGGCTGACACAGACAAGGGATCTATAGAGTGAGGTACAGGATTAGACAATAAACCATTTGAGACTTGACTGACCTCATCAGATACAAAAGCTACATCTTTTGTTATATACATCTTGCTTTATCTTGGTCTTAACCTTCCAGCAGAAAAGTATAAAAATGAGGTATATAATGTGCATCATAATAATAAGTTGAGCTGTAAATGCCTATAGTCAACAACTTCTTCAGATAACTCACTAATATTGTGGAATGCTTGACTGTGTTTGATTGTGTCACCGAGTTCAGGCACCCATAATGGTTTAATGACAATGGAGTGCCTATCTTTGAAAGGTCTAGATAAAAAAGTGTGATACACAGAAGTACCATGATGTGTTTGTACAAACAATACAGTTAGGATAAATGTGCAGTGCTTCTGCATAATTCTATGAGAGGCAAGATTTGCACTGATAGTGGTTGGACAGGATATTATGTTGGCTTCTAGTACTATGGATAACCACTAGGAAGATAGCAAGGTAGAAAGTATTAATTATTGAAACTGTGAAATAATTCAGCTTTAAAAAATAAGATTAGTATATGGCTACATTCTCTTAATTCACTGATCAGAGATATTTGCTCTAATAGTGTCTGTAAGTAGAATATCATGTATGATAACAAACCATTACAAAACAATTTGCAATGTATTAATTATTGAATCTGTCCTGTTAATTTGATTTGAAACTGTCTCATTGCTATTTATTATTCAGTAAAACAATAAAAAATAAAATATAGACTTAAAACCAAAAAATAAATAAGCAAATAAATGTGACAAAGAGAAAAAAAGTAATTTTTTTTATTTTATCACAATAGCTTTATAGAATAATTTCAAGGCAGGGATAGTGGTACTTCATGCTTTTCTGTTGTTTCTAAGGATTTCTTTTAATATTGTGAGTCTGTTCTGGTCCCAAATGAATTAGGAAAGTTTTATCTAGCTCTGTGATATATACTAATAGTATTTTAATAGGAATTGCATTGAATCTGTATAGCAATTTTGGGAATAAGGCCATTGCCATTAGAGAAACCATGCCTTTCACAGTAACATAAAAAAAAAAAAAAAAAAAAAAGCAAAGAAATACTTAACAGTCAATCTCACAAAGGATGTCAGAGATTTATTTGGTGAAAATAATGGTACTGTGAGTAAGAGATTGGAGAGGATTTGAGAAAATGGAAAAATGTTCCATGTTCCTGGATAAGAAGGACCAACATTAGTATGTCTCACAAACCTAAATAAAACTTCTCAAATTCATTTCTACCCAGAAGAGACTCAGAAAAATCAAAACCAATTCTGGGAAACAGAGAAAGACAATAGGCATCACCATCCCTGACCTGAAATTACACTATAAAACTACTGTGATAAAATCAGCATAGTGCCAGCATAGAGACAGACTCAAAGAATGGTGGACGAACTAGACGTTCCAGATGCAACTGCAAACACATCCAGCCATCTTATCTTTAATAAAGGGGCCAAAGAGTCTCACTGGAAGAAACATAGCCTCTTTAATAAATGGTACTGGAAAAACTGGCTTTCTACATGCCTAAGGCTAAAACTAGACCCATGCCTATCACCAAGTACAAAGCTATAGTCAAAATGGATTAAAGATTTAATTTTTTTGGCACAACCAGGAATTGAACTCAGGCCCTTGTACTTGCCAGGGAAGTGCTTATTCCCCTGAATCATCTCCCTGGCCCTGAAGATTTAAATACTAAAACAGAAACACCAAATCTTCTCTAGGAAAATGTAAGTAGAAATGTTAAATATCTAGGGGTAGTTAGATGGGACATTAACAAAAATCAAACTGAATGGCAAGTACTTCAAAGAATCAACAACTGGCATCTCATCTTTTTGAAAAGTTTCTGCATTTCTAAGCAAAGTCTGTCCCTTGGACAAAGGCTTTCTATCTAGAACATACAAAAAATATAAAAATATGAGACACCACCAAGACTGAAAGACACAATCCAGAAATGGGCATCTGAGATGAATATACACTCTTCAGAGGATGAAATACAAATGGCAAGTAAATACATGACAACAATGTTCAACATCATTGCTCATTCGAGAAATGCAAATAAAAACATCACTGAGATTTCATCACACTCCAGAAAGAATGGCTAATTTCAAGCTGTCAGCCAATAACTAATGCTGGAGAAGCTGTGAAGAAAAAAGAACACGTACACTGTGGGTGGAAGTGCAGAATAGTACAACCACTATGGAAATCAGTGTGGAGATTCCTTAAAAAGTTAGAATTAGAGCTCCCTTCAAGCCAGCTTTTACTTTCTGGGTATTTTTCCAGAAGAACTGAAAACCTCATACTACAGCAATATATATGTACCCATGTGTATAGGAGCATAACCCTTTCTCATCTGAATCAAAGTTAAACGATTAAATGACACTTCTGTGCCATCATCTGTACACAATCAATTACTGTTCCTATAAACCCACTTCAGAAAAATTTGTGCTTGTAAAGGCAAATAGTAGAAGATTTTCATGACAATTTCTGTTTCAAAACTCATTAATTGGGAAATAGTTGCACAATTAACATGTCAATTAATATATTTTAGGAAATAATACTAGGTAGCTTTTTAAAAGAATATGGTACATGTATATAATGAAAGATATATTGTAAATGGTGTAAAGAACCATACAAATGCAAATATCATGTAATGCATGTTTTATTTATGTCAAACAAAGGCAGAAACTCACCTGCAAATGTAGTGGAATCACAGTTTTATAAAGATGTCCAGCAAAAAGTGTATCCTTTTTTACTTGTTATAATTCATCTAATTTGTTGCATGAGCTATTGTTCTAATGAATAATAGGGGAAACTTAAGCTGGCCAATTAATTATATTTAACTCACAAAGAAGCTTTTGTTTTATGGGCAACCTGCTCAGGACCCCCTTCTGTCCCTCTCGGACAGAAGCTTTTCTATCCAATAAAGTTTTTCCTCATACTCCGTTTGTTCCTAAAATTCATTCTTCGGTTTTAGAGAACACGAACTCATCAAGGTCAGGTTGGGAGTTTTACTTCCCTGTATCATTTGGAGGTTATCCACCGAGATCATTGGATGGAGGTATGAGTTTGCTTTTATAAATTCTGAATTGAGACTTGCTTAGGTAACAAATTTTTATGTTTCAAGTGTTTATATGTCTTTTCCCATTGCTTATAATTGTTCATATTTTCCTCACATAGTTTTGTTTCATAGCACTGTTAAAATTGCTTGCAATTTCTTATGATTTGTCTCATGGTTTTGCTAAAATGTTGGTCAAAATGTTGGTAAATCTAAGTTAACATGGAAATGCTATAAGGTTATGATATTTCTTTAGTGGGACATTTTATGACTGTTGTGTACTTGTATATGTTGCATTTGAACTACATGCTAAATGTACTGGTATTCCTTGCTTGGATTTAGATAGCAGTGCTATAGAGAGGGATGTTAATAAGACTCTTAGTGGATTTCATGTAAACTGTAAAATGGGACCTTTAAATATAGCTCAGACTTAGGAAATATACATGCCTGTATATGAAACACGGGACTTCTTTTGCCAGTTAAATGACATTAGGTTGGCAACCGTTCTTAAGACTTGGAGGACAGGTTTCACTGGGATAAACTGGTTCTGATTCCCCTCTACATGCTAGCGGGAATGTCAGGCCTGCTCTGTTTCAGTTTCCTTTTGACTTCACTCCTAATTTTCCCACCTCTCTGTACTTTCCTTTTTAGAGGCATGTAAAGTTGGGAAAACTCTGACTGTTCTAGCTAAGTGATGCCCTTAGAAATGAGCATTTGTTAATGTTGAAGAGAGGAAAGTCATTTTAGAAAAAGGACGCATACCCTGTCTGTAGGCCAGATGAGACAAAGAGGACTATGCCCGTGCAGGAGAATGCATATAACAGCCATGTCCCAGCTTAGTGTTCTGGGCAGGTCTCCTTTGGGAGGCTGAACCTGAGGCACAGTGGAGAGAACCGACTTCTGGGTGACACCAGAAGGAGCTATCTCCAAAAGCAGCACATTTATGGGACCAAAACACATTTAGTGTGAGGGAGGATTCAGTCTTTTCTCCTAGGTCTGGTTATTTAGGTACACAAGAGATAAGGTGCAGACTTTAAAGCTAGTGATCTTATTCAGGCTTTTAACTATCCCTTGTAGAACTTGGACAAACGGTGGTTACTCTGCCAGCTCTTAGAGCAGCTGCCACTCTTTAAAGCAGAGGACAGCTGGCTTGAATGGGATTTCTAGTCCTATTCTTTTGAGGAGTCTCCATACTGACCTCCACAATGGTTGTACCAGTCTACATTCCCACCAGCAGTGGAGAAGTATTCCCTTTTCCCCACAACCTCTCCAACATTTGTTGTTGGTTGATTTCCTTATGATAGCCATTCTTTCTGGAGTGAGATGGTATCTCAGTGTTGTTTTTATTTGCATTTCACGAATGGCTAGCGATGTGGAGCATTTTTTCATATATTTGTTTGCTTCTTTAATTTCGTCCTCTGAGAAGTGTGTATTCATCTCAGATGCCCATTTCTGAATTGGGTCTTTAAATTTGAGGGCCCTGTTATATCTTAGTTCTTTATAAATTCTAGACAGTAGACCTCTGT